>JANHGO010000953.1:0-36893 GCA_024606505.1 Aquila spilogaster
TCTTGTTCAGCATCTTCATCAATGACCTGGATGAAGGGATAGAGTCCACCCTCAGCAAGTTCGCTGATGATACGAAGCTGGGAGGACTGGCTGATACACCAGTAGGCTGTGCTGCTGCTCAGCAAGAGCTGTACAGATGGAGAGTTGGGCAGAGAGGAGCCTGATGAGCTTCAACAAGATCAAGTGCAGAGTCCTACACCTGGGGAGGAATAACCTCATGCATCGGTACAGGTGAAGGGCTGACCTGCTGGAAAGGAGCTCTGCAGAGGACCTGAGTGTCCTGGTGGGCAATAGGTTGGCCATGAGCAGTGTGCCCTTGTGGCTCAGAAGCCCAGTGGCATCCTGGGGTGCATTACAAAGAGCATGGCCAGCAGGTCGAGGGAGGTGATCCTCCCCTTCTGCTCTGCCCTGCTGAGGTCACATCTGGAGTGCTGTGTCCAGGTCTGGGCTCCCTGGTCCAAGAAAGACAGGGAGCTTTTAGAGAGAGCCCAGCAGAGGGCCACCAAGATGATGAGGGGCCTGGAGCACCTCCCTTATGAGGAGAGGCTGAGAGCCCTGGGACTGTTCAGCCTGGAGAGAATGTTTATAAATATAAATCAATGTTTATAAATATCTCATGGGGAGGAGTCAATTGGATAGGACCAAACTCTTTTGAATGGTGCCCAGTGACAGAACAAGGGGCAATGAGCACAAATTGGAACACAGAAAGTTCCACATGAATATGAGAAAGAACTTATTTACTTGAAGAGTGACAGAGCATGGGAACAAGCTGCCCAGAGAGGTTGTGGGGTCTCGTTGCCCAGACAAGAACCTACTGTAGGGAAGCAGCTTTCGCAGGGGGTTGGCCTAGATGATCTTCAGAAGTCCCTTCCAACCCCTACAGTTCTGTAATATGTGGGTGTGTTTATACCTCCCCTCTTCATTAGATCAAATTGCTTCTCTGTATGCTATAATCATTGGGGTGTTAACCACAGGTGAAGATGTAGGCATCCTCTTTTGGACCAGAAGAACTCCATTCTGTACCTACTGAGGCTGTGAAATTTGAGTAACTATAATCTCTCTCAGAAGCATTATCAGGGACTACCAAGGACCTACGATTTTGCAGAGCACTTTCAGAAACATCCTACTTGCTAGACAGGATCAGAACTATTGCAAAGACAGCATGAAAAGAGAATGAGACCTGAAAACCCCTTCAGGAGGCATGCAGGCTAGGGAGAAAATATGCGAGAACTTTTAAGTGTCACTGATTTTTAGGCCCACTGAGAGCAAAGAGATATTATTTTTGCAAATGCAGGACACCTTTAGTCAGCTGATCAAAGGCATCTTGCCCCTCTGAGAGACTTCTGAAGCTGCTTAGAGGAGCTCCAGTTTGGCAATATACCAGTGTTCATTATTTGTTTAAACAGGAGGACAAATAATGAAGTTGTAGCCAGGATCAGAATGACTTCATGGTTGACAAAGGGCACTGTCTTATGAGACATTCCATAAAGCAACCTGTGCATGCTTTCACGCTGTGTTTATGAGCTTCCGTGTAACTTCTCTTCAGTGCAAAATCCTGATGCTTTGAGTCCTGACCTACCAGGCTTTCCTAATATGCTGTTGGACTGATCCAGCATTTACACCTGAGTGATTTCTAGTAGCTCTGAATGTTGTTATAGTAGGTCTGAAGTTATATTTGGGAGGAAATTTCAGATCTACAATTTGCTACTTAAAGAGGCTGCTCTAGAAGAAGACAAGCTGAGTTATAGAAGTTAGGAGAATCTCAAGATGTAGATAAAGACAACTGGAAAACTCAAATAGAATGTGAAGTGCATTCTTCTGTCTGAATCTATTTCTCATTCTGGAATGCACTGTTAGGATGAACTGGTTTTGGGAGGTACCATCTTTTGGATAAGGCGATAAATTAATTCCTTGATCGTGTAAAGAGACATCGGATTTTGTTACACAGCAAAAACTGTGATTAAATCCAGGTCTGTGGATTTTTTAGCTAACATATATTTCTAGCTAAATCCCACATAGCATTCTACCACTTATCGTCCAAACTTAAACATGATGTTAACCAGCTGTGATTTCCCAGTTACCAGCAGTAGCTCCATTAAAGCTAAGTGTGAACGCCCTTTATGTCATGTAAAATGAGTTAAGAAGAGACAAATTCTAGAAAAAATATGAAAAATATTGCTGGTGAATTCAGTAAAAGATTGTGCAGTACTATCAGTACTATTCAGTACTACTGAATCAATAAGACAGAGTAAAAACTGCAGTGGAAACTGTATCAAAGTTGGGTTTTAATTCCCCAGCTGGACAAATCACTCCCTGATGTTATACTATTCTATTCAGCCAGGGCCAGACGGGGCCCTATGTGAGATGATAATACACCATACACTGCTTACTTTGATTGGCCTCTGGTTCCAAGTCTTCTTGTCGTTAGCTGTGGAAACTGTTGCCTTATTATCTGCAAATGAATAAAACTGATATTAGAAAGAAATGAAAACATTTGCTAATAATTTATTACAGACTGTTAAGACCAACAAGCAGAAAAACTGTACTGCAGTGTTACCCAAATATGTGGGTAGAAAAATCAGGAGAAAGCTTTTGATTTTTCCCATTGCTGAAAAAAGGGAAATAAATAGGCTTTTAAACTCAGTATAATTTTATTAACTACCGTCAGTTTAGATAAATAATTTTACGGAATTACTGTTCCTTAAAATCTCACACCATTTCTGCCTCTAAACGAATGAAGATTGTACTTAGAATTGACTGAGTATTTATTTCAATCTGTTTGCAGGATCGACAAACTTGGTTTTCCTGCAACTAGAGGAAACTTTCCCTCTGAGAGCTTTGGAGGCAACATTTCTTTAAAGGCCCTCACTATCTTGCCATTAAACACTCCCTTTTATAAGAGAGGATTCTGTGAAAAGATATTGGTATTTGACAGGGGCACCACTTCCACCAGAGAAGATTCACTGTTGCATTTTCTAAAGATAGGTCGTTATCAATTTATCCGCTATGGAAAACAAGCACATCTCAGAAACAACAGGATATTGTCAAGAATCCGGACTTCAGTCCATCATTAGAGATTAAAAGAACACTGCTACTGTAAAACAAAGCATCTTCAGCACCAGATAAACTTAAGGAAACGAATTAATGAATGTCGGTTGTGCCTGCAGTGAGCAGATCCGCTGTCAGCCAGGCTACTCCTGATGAAAAAGCTCTGCTGGAGTTGCTGGAAAGGCAGCTCTCAGCTCCTCATGGGACTGAACCCGATTCTCAGTGTCTGCAGCAGGGGCAGAACTCAGCTGGCAGAACAGTCATGCAAGAAAGAATGCAGTAAGCCTTGAAGATTCACTTACAAGAGAAATTTCTTCCTTTCTTAATTTGTAGCTTATTTTGTGCTTTTGTAATATAAATTGCTAACTGTTTCCTATTTTGCAGGTGGGGAGGAACAAGAAGTATTAAAGAAGAACAGGCATACAAGATGGCATACAACTGTTCAAACAGAAGACAGTGTCAAGTAAAATTGATTAAATAGTATAGATTTTTTTTCCCTGTGAGCCATTTTGCCACCGTGATAAATATTTAATCCTGATTGATGACTGAAAGCTCTGGAACATGTATTTGGATCAAAAGGTGCTTTATAAATAAAGATGTTACAATGTCACATATTTGACTGTTTCTTCGGTATTATGTATTTCTTTAATCAAACATACAACTCTGCTTTCTTTTGCATCATGTAAAAAATTGACCTGTACTGTTTTCCAAGAGCTTTGCACAACGTGGCTCACGTCAAAAATGCAGACTCAGACTCGCTGAAGGTTGTTCAGCTTTAATTTCAGCAAACAGTAAAACACTTTTGTGGAGCTGTGAAAGTTCAGCCTGGCTGTTTGATAAATGAGCAGACAGGCAAGCAGCCCTTCTTTCTTTTTTTGTATGGATTCAATGAAGCCTGCCTAAAGAACACCACATGCTGTTCCAGCTACTGATCTAACATTCCGCAACATCTCAGCCTTCCAAATTCCCTTTAATTACACATTAATCCCACCCCTCTCTCTTTCATTTTCTGCAGACAGGGTTGGGGGCTCCACAAGGCTGTGGGAAAAAAGGCGGTGTTGAAGAACTACTTTCTGAGGATGGCTTTTTGGGTTAGGGGATTTTTTTTTTCTTTTTTGGTGGCAGTTGTCATTCAGAAAATTCCATTCCTCTCCCAAAGTTGATTTTACAGCAGGAGACTCAAAAGAAAATCTGAGCATTAGATTTACTTTCACCTTAATTTTTCTTTTTTTGCAACAATAAGAACCCGTATTACTTTCAAAGTCTGCCTAGTAGTGATGAGGTGTTACAACGCACACTGTAAATGCCACTTTATGAACCATATGCCACGGGAGTTGCTGGGATTTAAATAAATCAGCCAATTTCTACATACCAGGGCAGAGGTGATCAGGAAAGGAGAATAACAGAGCAGATGATCAGATGATCTTTCTTTTTTCTTTCTTTTCTTCGTTTCTTTTTTAAAGTCATCGTGCTTAAGCAATGAGGTACACCTTTTACAACACAGCTGAAAAGTGTGCATCTCTTAAAATATTCTTTGCCATTAATTAACAGCAAATATATCTAGCAAACCTCTGAAAGAAAACATCAGGATTCTTTGATCTAATGCTGAATGTGTAAGATACGTATAGCACAGCATAGTCGCGCTTTGGTGCCTGTACACATCAGCATCAGTGTTTGTGATTGGAATGAAACAAGTCAAGTAAGAAACAAACTAGCTGCTCGTATAAATGCTTGCATTTATCTACACTTCCATGAATCCCTATGCAATGATACTGCCAAAGGCAGTGAGATTTCCCTTAAAGGGGAGAGGAAGTTGGAACAGGCAGGACAAAGTGGAGTTCACTGTGCACTGAAGTAAATGGAAAAAGCAGAAGGTGCAGAAATTTGTTTTTAAATCATGCTTTCATCTTGAAAAGTCTCCAGTAAAACACAATAATTGTATTTAATGTGCACTGACTTTTTAAGACCTACAGAGAAAATGAGTTAATTTTATATCTGCAGGGAGAAGGGGGAAGGGTGTTCCCAGATGTCAGACAAGAAAATTCAGGTTAGGATGTGAAAACCAACTTGGATTCTTTTCCTTTCATCATTGCAGTGGGGTTGCATAAGCAGAAACGAAGTAAGACCTGACCATGCAGTTTAAACCTCATTCTGAATGGAGCCCAGTCCCTGTTCTCACAGCAGTGCTGGCTCCTCAACAGAAGCAGTGCTAAAAAGATCTCATGGGTGGTATCCAAGGGAATTTTAGAGTGAACAGGACTTTTACGACTGTCCTTCAATGGAACTGAAATGTCACCCAACAGTTCTCTAAATCTACCTCAAATCCAGCTGCCTGCGAGATCTGCTGAATAAAGGGGTGCAGGCTTTGTATTTTCCAAGTAAAACTCCATCACATTTACGTGGCATTACTTTATGCTGCTTTCCTTTCAGTTTTTGAGACAGATGTAGTGCAGGAGTTTCACTTGCAAATAATATCTGTGATATCTGTCCCTTCTGTATTGATCCCAGCAAGCAATGCTCCTTTGATTTCTTTTTCAGTTACTAAACTTTAGTTCTATTCTCCCTCTCTGCCCTGCTCAAGACCTGATCTTACCTTCCACCTGTAGAAGATCTTGTTGTATGAATTTCTTGATTAAAAATAAAAATGTTATGAACAGCTTTATCTTTCTGCAGCTTCAGAGTTCTCTTGGTAATTGCCTGTTGTGTACATAAGAGCCAGATAGAACTCATCACATTATAAAGCAGCACATATATAGTCTACACCTTCCAGTGGACTCATATATCCAGATCTGCATTTGACTAAACCATTAGTAGAGAATTCTGATGTGTGGTGCAGGAAGAACACATGGGAACCTTTTCCCTTCCAAGAGACAGTACCTGCTCCACTCTGAATGTATTGGGCAGCCAAAGTGAACGCAGCGAGGAAGGGCCTTCCCATACCTTTCTCTCACACTGAGATTACAGTGCTGATAGTAAAGCATTCAACATACATTGCACAGAACTTGGAGCTAACAGGATTATTATCCAGTTTAGGCTTTTTAAACCTTAGTGTCTACATAAATTTGAATTAAATATCTATTTATTTCTATGTTTGCTCATTCTTCACACTGCAGAATCAAAAGGAAATAAATTATTTAAGCATCCATGCAAAACAGAGAAAGATTTATGAGTAACAATTAGAAAAATGCACTTCCTCTGTAAAGGTCTGTACTGTAGTCCACACAACCTATTAACCTTAGGCATGGCTAACCGCAGGAGCTGTTCTGTTACCAGCAAGTGGCTGCAAAGGTGCATTCCTTCATCCTGATGACTGCCAGCTGTACTTTCTCCTATTGCACCTATCCTCGTATCTCCGGTGCTGAGATTCAAACAAAAGCAGAGACAGCCTCCCTTTTAAAATGAGAAGTGTACTGTTAATTCTGCCTTCATCCTATGATCCATTTTTCCTTATTTCATTCACTACCAAACTGAGAATGTTGTTTCCCAATTATTCCATCTAAATTATTCCACGAGGTGAGATCCTGAAACAAAACAGGAGGAGAAAAGCATCCCATGCATTTGTCTATGTATGTGCTAACAAATAAGGATGGAAGAAACCAGAGATGTCTGGAAACATTTGACACCTTTTTTCCTCCCTCCTTGTGTCAAATTTTGCTCTGAGGGCAATAGGGAGAGGAACACTTCAAGAAGTCATTTCCCTGGAACAGTCTGAGTTGATGCTTTTCGAAACATACGTTCACATTTTTAGTTCATCTGACCTAGAAGGATGTTTTTCTTCATGGCTCTTGTTCCTTTTCTATTTGAAATAATTTTAGTCATGCTTCTAGAACTTTCCAGAGTAATGGAATAAAAAGAAATTAAGTTGCAACCCAGCATTTGAATGCTGTCAGAATGAGAAAGTGGTTCCTCAAACAGTGTTATTATTAATACCTGTGCTAAGAGGTACCTTTTGGATCAAAAGTGGCTTGGTGCAGGCTCGACAACACATTACCTTGAGAAAAAGGTCAGAAAAGCTTTTGTCCCACTAATAGGAAAGAGAATGATCAAATCAGTCCATCGCTAAATATCATTCCTGTTCCCCAACTCCACCAAGCTGTGTGAAGAAAAGAGGCATGACTGTCTAGACCTTAATCCTCGCCCACTTACTTGCATAGCCCTGGAGGGAGGAGTACAGTGTACAGGTGCAGTATTCTTGACCCCACATCTGCAGTTTGTTCATATTCAATAACCTCCCATTTCTCTCTACTCTCATCGCTTTATGGAATGGGTCACAGTCTAGCTGTAGAGTAAGATCTCTCTTCTAGCACTGATACATCTCATCTGATTTTGCAAAGCAAGTTAGACAAAGCCAGTCCATGCCCAATTCTGCCTGCTCTGGAGATCAGACTTCATGACAAACTCCATCTTTAGTGATGCTTGTGAGACATGTCCTCCTATTCGTCTACGTACAGTATTCTCCTTCAGCAGTTCCTCTGGCCAGATGGAATTCAGCCTAAGGCACAATCAAACGGATTACTGCAGCCCTGCAAAGCTGCAAATGCTGAATGCCCTGACTCATATGCTTTACTGAGTCACAGCCACTTTCTGTGCTGCCTTGCTGAAGCCAAGTAGATCTAAAGCCCAGCACAACTCCCCCTGCTCTTTCGTGGTGCCAGCACACTTCCTGCCATCACACCCAGCGTATCTGTGGGAAAAGGCTGAGCGCCAGCATCCTTGCACTCTGGCAGACCCTGTGCTGTAAGAACAGCCTCTGGGACGTTCTGACAAGGCATGAGGTAAAGCAGCCCAGAGGCCGCTCTACTCACACCAAAGGTCTGAGTGGAAGCCAGATGCTTCAAGTGGCAAAGCCCGTAAAAATGCCTTTGCTAGAGGGCAAATCTTTGGGAAAGGGAAGGCCTATCCAAAGAAACTGGGGTATCCTTGTTGGTTTTCTTGTTTCCCAAGCACAAGGGGAAAAGACAATGGATAGCAACCTGCAATAATATGAGAGATTTGTGAAGCAGAGACGGGGGCAACGAGCTGTCCAAGCACCCTGTACC
Source organism: Aquila spilogaster (assembly GCA_024606505.1). Classification (NCBI taxonomy): domain Eukaryota; kingdom Metazoa; phylum Chordata; class Aves; order Accipitriformes; family Accipitridae; genus Aquila; species Aquila spilogaster. The sequence continues at coordinate 8,088 of JANHGO010000953.1, forward strand.
ACCACTCTTCCCACACCAGTGTGACCTCTTGCTTCTGGGACTATTACGGGTTTGTGAGAGGAGCTTGACCTAGAAAACTAAGAATCAGGAAGAAATGTCACACTGTTATTAACTGTTCTTCAGTCAGGAACCTTAGCTGTAAAAGAGATGAAAGAAAAGCGGGGATTGCTCAGATGGTGCTGACAGGCTGATACTGTCCTTCAGTGCAATAACAGAAACCACATCCCCAGCTTTAGACTGATTTTTGCCCAGTTCTCTTTTTTTTTCTTCTTCTATATCGACTAGAAAAAAATGAGTATAGTAAAAAAAAAACATTCCTTATGTAGTAATTGCCAGTAATAAAGCACTTGCTATTTTAGTCTAACAGAACAGAGCACTAAGAGAAAATTCAGCATTGCTGTACACTTACCTGTGAGGCTACTTAGGAGCAAATTGGAAGGACAGGGTAAAAAATACATCTCCAGAAGTATCTCCCTATGCACAGCAGGCAGTTTCCAGATGTGTACATTTCAATACAGAATTCAAACACACTGTAATGTCGTTATCAATAAGGTATCAAAGAGTCTCGTCTGTCCTTTTTAGAAGTCAAATCTATACAATATGATGGCATGGAACTGTAAATCCTCTCTATGTTATTCATGCTTGGAGGAGCAGCCCTGCTGGCAGAACTTCTGGGCATAGTGACAGTGCATAGTGATAAAAGAAGGCTCTGGCTGGTACAGCTTGTACCGCCCTGGAGCTAAGCAAACTGTATTGAAACATTTTCTTTTTGCTAGTGTAACTGTGTCTCAGCCCATTCTTTTTCAGAAATGTAAAAGATCTTTCCTAAGCAATGTTACAAACCTGTTGTGGACCCCCTCCCTTCTCTATTTATTAAAATAAATTTACTGGAAACTAAGTTTCACTTACAGCAAAGCCATTCAGAGAGCAATGAGGAGGCTCTGAGATTCAGGTAAGCGTGCACCCATGTTGTAAAAGGACCTAAGGCTGAGGAAGAAGCAGCCCGCAGTGTCAGCATCTTTCTTTCATTTTCTTTTCAAATATCAATTTACTACTGCTTGTCAAAAGACAAGGCAGAAACAAAAAGAAAAGAAAAACAAAAGAGGAAATTGTTTAACCTCCAGGGGGCATATGGGAGTTATGGGAAAAATACTGGGATGGCAAAGGAGAGGTTGCACCATGAGAAATTTAGCGTTCTTAAGTGATCTGTGTGAGAAATATGCGGGTCCTGGAGGTAACAGCACCATGCGGTAATTTTGAAGCAGTGAACTGAGAACTTGGAAGTTAGGGGAACTGGTGTGAAGGAGAAGATCATGTCTTCAAGAGGTGCAATTAAAGCAAGGGTCATACAGAGTCACAAAAGAAACAACAAAAATCAGTGCTGGCTGAGGAAACAAAAGCAGAAGAGAAGCTCAAGGTCTTACCACTTGGGCCTGAGTTGGCACAGGTAGGACAGAATCAAGAAGTCTTACAGAACCAATTTACAAGCAATAGTTCCTGGGTGGTTCATAGCTCAGCGTACTAATTACCACTAATATTATTAATCATCACTAATATTTTACATTAACATGTTGCTCAGACAAAAAACGTACACCTGCTCAGCACTCCCAGCTACAGGCAGTGACAGAACTTCCAGCTGGAAAAATCTTAAACCGCTTTGCAATAATAAACAAGGTAATGCAGCTATTAAAAAATCGGCAAATGTTACTACGCACAGAACTGGCTGTAATGTTCACACATTACTTGGTTAAGTAAAGAACTAAAATATTTGGCTAATGTACTAAAGCTACAGCTTCCTTTGCTATATAATATTGTCGTATCAACGACCATTAGAGTCTTCCTTATTTTATATGTACTTTAAGTGGCTCAGGAGAACAAGTTACTTTTTTAAAAGTGTTCATTTACACAATTCTGTTTTATTCTCTGTGTACTTTTCTTGCTATTAGCCAGGTTTCCTAAGGAAACGGTCAATGAGATATATGTTACTGTCTCTCTGTAAATCTCTCCTCCTCACTGTTTCTCAGAGCAAGTTTTGTGCCACTAATCCAGTATTACCAAATGCCTATGGCGCAGTCCATGTCCCAGACATGCAATAAGAAACTCTGGTTGGCTAATGGGGAGAGCAAATTGACATTAAGGCTGAAGACGATGGGTTGACAGTTGGACTAGAAGATCTCAGTGCTTTTTTCCAACCTTAATGATTCTGTGGTTCAAAGACAATACAGGGGAGAAAGATGAGCCTTCAGATGAGCCACTTGGCACTGCTTTAATGGAGAACTATAAGTATGAGGCAGCGAGTCAGCTCTTCCATTGCTCTCATCCAGACAATCCACGTGCTGCTTCTTGCCCAGCTGTCTGGGCAGAGGGAGGAGAGAAAGAGAGAGGCACAGGCAGATAGATATAAGGGAATCTAAAAACAATGGAGAAAGAAGGTGCAGCAAGTGTGCAAGAAAACTGGAAAAAGCAAGACCTTCACACGGTGACTGGGACCTGGAAATAATTGAGAGCACTGCAGGGAAACATAGAGATACAGAAGACTTACGTACGTAAGATTTAGGGAACATATGAGATGGTAAGAAACAAGGTCTATTAGCTCAGCTGTTCATTAACAATCTATCTGCGTTCCCTTCTATACTTCATTGCGGAACATTTCACTTGCTTTGTTAAGCAGTAAACAGGCTGAAATGTTGCCCACAAAACCTTAATATGGAGAAATCATTTGCAGGCAAATTTCTTGTCTCAAGCAGTGTCTTTAAAAATGAAATTAACTCTGCTGGGTTAATTCAGATGTAACTGAGTAACAGCGCATTAGGATGTTCCTTCTTACAGATTGTTTTCACGTGCTCAACTCCATGTCTCTTTCTGAATACAACCAGTCTGTTGAAGAAAAAGCCTAAATGTTTAACATTGCCCACAGAGCTAAAGTTCAAAGATGAATCATAAATTTAATGTAGTCTCTTGAAAGGCGAACTGTCTACAATTTCACAGAACAACTAACCCCTTTCTCTGCAGAATATGACAGCTGCAGGGCTCTTGATGGTTCCCAATGAGAATGAACATGTCTGGAGTCTCTGCTTCAGCAGCTAAGTGCAGAAGTCCTCAGATAGCACCTATTTCCCGACTCTGCCTCCAAGCCATTTATGCAGCACACGCTGCTAATATGGTATTTAAGTGACATAATAACAATTTGTCATAGTTTCAGCTGGGATGGAATTGTTTTCTTCAGAGTGTCTGGTATGATGCTATGTTTTGGTTCTAGGAGAAAAACAATGTTGGTAACACACTGATGTTTATAGTTGCTGCTAAGCAGTGTAGCACAGAGCCAAGGCCATTTGCAGCACAGGGCCCAAGGAGCTGGGAGGGAACACAATTAGGATAACTGACTGAAACTGGCCAAAGGGATATTCCATACCATACAACATCATGTGGAAGGAGTTTTGAAGGGGGGTCGGTGTTCATCTCTTTGTCTCTCTTCTGCTGCTCAGGGGGCTGGCTGGGCATCAGTTGGAGAGTGGTGAGCAAGTGCTTGGGCATCACTTGTTATATACTTTTATATGTATATATATATTTCATAATTATTATCCTTTTCCTTTTCTCTTAGTAAATAGTTTTATCTTAACCCAGGAGTTCTACAACTTGGTGGTTTTTTTGGTTCTCTCCACCATCCCATTGGGAAAGGGAGGAGTGAGTGAATGACTGTGTGGTGCTCAGCCACCTGCCAGGTTAAGCTACAACACAACTCTGTTGGCTAAAACTACATTTGTGTACCTACTTCTAAGGAGAATCGGACTGCATGTTATTGACTACATGAAGTGTGTGTGTGCCCTGCAGATCATCATGACTGTGAAGGATATTTTTCATATCAATAATGGGTCTCTCACAGAGGCACTGAGGTCTGCTCTGGGCTCTGCATATGCAGAAGCCTCATTTGCTTCAGTATTCATGTCAGTGTTGTCCAAGATTCCTGGACACACCTATATAGAACCCTCAGTTTCCAGATCCAAAATAGCCATACAAAACATTAGCTTAGGATAGTACTGGGAAGATTCTATATGGGTTCGTCTCCACAAAAAAGGAAAACAAACTTGATGGATTGCTGTGTCAGAACTAACTCTACTACAGCTAAGTGGAAAATGGTATATGGGAATAAAAAAAAAGAAAACCTTGATTTTTGGATGGAAGATACTGTACCTGTCCTGCTAGGCCAAGATAACCCTACTGACAAAGTGTATATGTATGAAGGCAGGGAGAAGGATGGAGTAGTATACATGATAACTGGACTGCTGCATGTTGAAAGTTGATGAAGTCCTTGGTGAAATTATGTTGTGGTGAAATAATGACAGATTATGCACTCCTTACAATTTAAGGAAGTTTCCAGTAGCAGCAAAATAGCATCATGTAAATTCTACCTCCATTCCAAATGTGTTAGTCTGCATGAAATCTGTTTCTTGTTCTCACTATTCAAAAATTACACATTGCGAGTTCACTTAACCACTAGGTAGTAATAATACATAAAATGAACAATTTCATTCATAATATGCAGTGTATTTAAAAAGAAATCTAACATAGAATCAACAGAGCTATGCAGGTCTTTATGATGTGACAAATGTAATGTTAAAATATGGTACATTTTACTTGCCTTGCTAAACTGCCAACATAAAGATGCACTAGAGAAAATGACACCTCATTAAATACATTCTTCTCCTTTGCCTACTCTTTTCACAGGCACTTACCCTAGGAACATATTCCCCTCTTTGAATACCCAGCATTTTTATGGAATAAATGTTATGAACACTAGAAGAAGGCTTCAGATTCATGCTTGCAAGCATTTCAAAAACGGTAGCAAACTCTATATTTTGTCTAGAGACAAGTTTTAAAGGCCTGTTTAAAGACCATTGGAGAGTAAAAATATGGTCTTAGATAAAAAATGAAAAATATAAAATATCATCCTATTTTTCACTGAGAAAACATCATCTTATCAGAAATTCCAAAATAAGAACTTCGTGTAACGTCTTAGCCACTCATTAATGTCTGGTAGTGAGGAATAGCGTAACCCTTTACTGCTCACACCTGTGCAATGCATAGCTGCATCTGTGCAGAGTGCGTCTCCACTTCAGTCTGGAAATAACCACAGTGGCTCATACAAAAGCTGGCTCGGAAAGCAGAAGCGCAAGGAATTGCAGTGCAAAGATATGGGGGCAGTCTGTATGTGCAGAGCCTCACAAATGCTTTGGATGCTTTTGGGATTTGCACATCCAGAGGCACTGCACTTACTCCATCATGGATTTGCCAATGTGTTCTGATATTCTTAATTCAAGGATCTCCACACTATGCTTACAAGAATGGCAAAGATAGACTCAGAATTAGATTATTGATATTTGACCCTGCTGGTTTTTTGTTTGTTTGTTTTAAATATACATTTATTAAAGCACTACAGGTCACAATGCTTAGACTGGGTTGTAGTTGACTTCCAAACTGTCAACACTGTATAACATAACTGTCAGATAGGCTGGCAACACCAACGCTGAAATCATCAAAAAAGTAGTATATTCTGCGGCTTAGTCATGATGAGAAGTGATTCCAACCTTTCAAATACTAAAAATCTTAGCCTTTGCCGTGTAATCTGAATCCTAAGATGTTTTATTACCATATCAGCATCTCTAGCAGTAAATGACTATCTTACTTTTTCAGTAATCCAGACTCACCTGAACCAGATGAGAGCTTGAGGTATCGTACTGCTCTTTAGACTCACCTTCCCAAAGCTGGCGGCATTAACAGGTTGCGTGTCATTTTTCTCACAGAAGTCCAAGTAATGCATGTAGAGAGCACTTCGAGGAATGCAAACACCTTCTGCAATCTCGTAGTTCTCCTCCAGCCTTGAAAAGCAAATATCAAACAGAGAGAACTGCAAGTATGTTGGATGTCCTGTATGGTGAACTGTGTGCAGAGCTGCATCTTTAAGACCAAACATTATAGCTTCTGCTTTTCTACTCGATTTTCTCTGTTTTGATCTTCAGTAGTCCTTCCAACTAACTTTATAAACGCTTGCTTACACAATTTGCTTTCGGCTTTCTCTCAGATACGTAGATTGTGAGTTCTTAGAGGCAACAGGAGATTAGCGCAAAGGAATATTATTCTGTGGTCATGCTCCAAAGTACTATTCTTTTCGAAAAACATTCTATCACATAACATCTGTTGAACAAAACCGAACATTCAGTGAGGGGCAGCATTCCCTCATTTTTACAGGCCAGGTCACCATCGGTTCATGACATCTTTTCACTCCTGTCCAACTGCAAAATTCCTTACCTGGAGGAAACAAGTGTGGCTGAAACAAGTTACTTGTAAACACCGAAGAATGTGCACAAAATTGTATCTGTAGAATAATTTCTTGCTATTGTTGATAGATCAAGTGAAAAAAAAAACAAGAGTCCATGATCTGCTGAATGCAGTAGTGACATACCATCCTCTGCACTGTAGAAACTATCAAAACTCACACATACAAACACAACCGTGAAATATTAAATTATGCATCACATACATGAATGAGCACCTGCTTAATGTTTAAAATATGGAATTGTAGTCACTGTAAATCTATAGATTAGAAAAATATTTATCTTGAAATTATATTATTACGATTGCTGACCCAAAGAATTTGAAGAGCTCTTTACGTGCACACAACTTTAAAACCGTAATCTTGGCACCCATGGTAGCACTTGCACTTTTAAGTTGCAAGTGTGCTCACCTGCCTTGCTGGCTGTGAGAAGAAAGTTGGCGCAACTTCCTCTTAAACTAGAAAATAAATATATTCTCAGAAATGTCCAGTTTTACAGTAAATAGGCCCCTGACATTCGATAACTGTACAATACCTTTTCCAATATCTAGTTTCACTCGTTCGTTGCCTCTTCCAGGTACTATCCTCCTTTCATTTCAGTTACCACGATCATTTATGACTCCAAACTATTTTAATAAGATATCCGGCTAGATGAATGGAATCAGTTTGTATGGGCAACATCTATTCTTCCTTGGTTTCTACAGGAATATCATCACGGCATCTTTCCTCAAATTCATAGTGCTTTAACAAAACCTTCTTTCAAAACCTGGAGAGTTCGTTTGTATACTATAGCTGCTAATTGGAATGTCAGCTTCCGTGACCAAGACAGGACAGAAAGAAAAGCAGTTAATTATTTCTGCTCATATCTGATGAATTTTTCTCTTTTTCTCCCCTCTTTCACAGAGAGTCATTAGTCTGACACTGAACAATGCTCCATTATACCTGAACTTTTTTTTTAATGATCAAAACCCAATCTTGGTCCACTTCTTTTATTTTCCTGTCTTTTATTTAACAACTTTATCATGTTTTGAATTCAGCCTCATTCTACAGTGTTGTAGAAAGATAATGAACTCAACCTGCTACCTAACAAATTGCTATCAGAAATAATGTATATATAACATTTTAAGCGTCCTAATAAAGCCATGTGAAATCCAGTAGTTCACAATAAGACCTTTTGTACCACTACAGGATAGCAATAAAACCCCTAAATGCTTCCACAACAATGACAATGTTATTTGCCTCCACTAGTGTTCCCCCCTTTATACTTACATACTTCTAGAAAAAAATGACATTATTCTATATCAGAGTTGTGTCCATAGTAGTGTAGACTTATTTCGAGGTAGGATGGCAACAGAAGAACTGTGATGTTATCATTACTAATTACATAAAGGATTCTAGAACAGATTCATTTTGATGCATTATAATTGCTTCTGTGAAACTGCTAACCTTGGGAGAATCCACTGACTAGCAGTGCTATACTTTCTCCTTTTTCTGTTCTTTTTAGGCATGTTGTAGAAAGTACGATTATTTTTTGTTTGTTTCTCCTTCACAACACTGTTATTATTTGGTGCACCTATGCTGTAAGCCATCAAACTGCACAGACTTGGGCTGTCGTTGCTTTTGATAATTCAGTGTTGAGAGAATTAGACACGCACACACCCCAAACTGAAGTAGAATTACACTACAGTTTGGTCAACCAGCTCGCCAGGGAAATAATCACAAGCGTTTTAGAGATTACTGCTTAGCAAGCTGTAGCTTTGCAGATAATAATGAACACAGGAACAAGAGAGAAGCACAGGATACAAGGTATTTGAGTGTACATGCCTTTACAGTTAACATTCAGGTTGATCTATGTTCCCGGATGATAATCTGGCAGTATTACTACATTCACCTGGCCTTCCACTTCATTTTGTGTCATCAGCCAAACTAAACAGAACAAAAAACATCATTGTTATATCCAGGAAAGATATCTAGCCAGGCTGACAGTCATCCAGACATACTTCTAAATCCACATCTAGTTCTTCCTCCTCTTTTATGGTGTTCAATATACTTCTCCTTTGGAGACACATAAGCATTAAGGACAAATCCCTATGGGATTGTTGTTGTTCTCTCTTTTCACTAGGATGTCAGACAAGAAATAAATAATAAAAGCAAAAGCAATATTAATGATATGACAAAAATTATGTATTTCCCTTATGTCTTGCTTCACTTTCCCTGCCACTTTCCTCCTTCTTCCTCGCTACTGACATTTCCTCTGTTTCTTTTCTCCACTGCTCCCATAACTTCATTATCTATAAATGATAGTAGCACCTTACAGTAAAAAAACAGAGAAAGGAGACAAAGGTGGTGCTTCCATTTGCCAGAACAAGGCAAGTTCAGTACCTTACCCTTGGAATCTGGGCAGTAATTTACCCCAGGACCTCTATCACTTGAATCTTGCTGAGAGATTCCTGTGAGAGGGTAGGATGCATGCTTACCCAAGGCATACTAAGGTAAATTTCATCTTTTGTCTCTCCTGACTGTGCAAAACCTTGATCTGAGTCCTGAGCAGGCAAAGCTGTCAAACAAGTAAGGCCAAAGCTACAGGAAACACTCAGTGCAGCTTTTGTACAGTGCTCATCAAAATCATTTACCAACCCATGGGTTGCTATGTGCTACCACAGTACAAATAACCTGATGATAGTGTGTCTGGCTTTTCAGAACAGTGGAAACTTGACATCTTCACCCAAAGCAAGCTTTCTACTTTATAGCATTTTGATCACAGTGATTGAGCTTCTAATTGTATTTAATGTATCAAGTGCAGAAGCATGGTTTCTCTAGGCAACACCAATTCAAAGCTGCAGTACAGAGGCAGAAAAGCATAATGAAACCAAGAGAAAACTTTCATACGATACTGCTGCTAAGCTAGCAAGCTATTACCTGTAGGTCTATTAGTAAATCATATCATTCAGTTGGACACTAACTAAAAAAGTTAAACTTGAAAATGTCAGTGCTTTCTGTTTCCTCATGTGTTTTGAATGGAAAATCGAATGAAGGAAATCGCAGATGCTCCAAAAGTCTCAAAGGGGAGAATGTCTAAGCTACCTAAACGTGTAGGAAGCATAACACATATACATACATAATGGACAGGTAGTAAACCAATCCACTAGCAAAGGGGAAGGGAAGATGATGTAAGCAGATTTTCTTCTTTTTTTTGTCCAAAATTCTCGGATTCTATTGCAAATGCTGCTGAATGAGTATTAGAGTTTGCCCCATGTTCCAGCAGGGCTCAATATCCCAGGAGTTTAGGGATTTACTAATCTCTACGACTGAGGAAGCTTGAAAGTATCTGGCAAAAGACTGTTAACAGTATTTGCATGTTTTCTGTTGGGAACAGTATCATTGGCATGTTCTAATTAACTCTGACTTCTTGGCTACTATGCTATTTGCTCCTGTGGATAAGACTCTTAACTGACTCTACTACAAAATAAACTGTTTTGAATTTGGACTGGTAAGCCATGACTACTATTTCATTTTGTCTAGATTGTTCTTTGTTACCTTGTTTGAACTGTGTTGAAGTGGTTTGGGTGAATAATAGAAAATAAGAAAATATATCTACATCATTTCCCTATTATTTTTTCTCTATAGTCACTCCCCATCTTTACTCACATTTCCTAAGCTTCTGAAAGCATCTTCGTTGTACAAATATGTAAAAAGAAGTAATCATTCAGAACTAAGTGTCTTTATTTATATTTACAGATCTCACTATTTGCACTGGAAGTGTCTGCAAACTCAGCAAGGCAGAACATTGAATATTTGCAGCAACATATTCTGAATCATCCTCCTGATTTTATTTTTGTGAAATCTAAAATTTATCTGGTCAACTTTAAAGAGAAGATTGATTAAGTTGTATGAATGTCTTGAACCAATCGGATTATTCTTTGCTATTTATTCTGTTAGGTTTCCCAAGAGGCTGATAGAAGAAAAAGTCATTTTTCTAGCATTCTCTTAAAAGACAAAAAAACAAATTTTTTTTTGCCAAAAATGTTTTTTTTTTCCACCAAAAAAATTCACCCCAAAATCCTAAAAGAACTACTAACAGGTGAAGCAAAGGCCCGTCTTTAAAAGACTTAAAGCAATCTAAGGAGCATGAGATCTCAGATAGCACACTCTGAGGCTTGGCAGTCTTCTCTGTAACAGATCTCTGTTCTGCCAGATACAAGAACCTCCTGGAAGATGTTTGATCACTTACAATATGAAGAAAGATAAGTCAGAATTAAAAAACCTAAACTAAGTGAAAAGTCAACAAAAGTTAAAGGGACGGTCAATGAAAAAAGATGTCAGAAACATATGCAACGTAACAGATTGTCCAATTAAAAACACTCCCACAAATTACAGGCAATAGCACTTGTTCATTTTCCATAGCACAGTAGACTGACTCCCAAACTTTCCTTCTCTGATCCCACCCCTCCCTTTCGCTCTTTCTAATTACCCATCTTTTTTAATCCTCACTAGATTTCTAAGGGGATTTTGACAAATGAATCACATTTCAAAGTCTCTTCTGTCATCTTCTCTGTTAAATGTCAAAGATTTCATTTTAGTAAACCCGTCAGAAAAGGTGGACTTCATCACAGACTGAAGCGATTGTGAGTCTTGAACAAAATTCTCTATATTAGTTTTCTTTTTGCAGAAAGTACAGCAAAAAAAAGACAAATCACAAATTACCAACCAGCAAGGTGGCAAACAAATATGCCAGCTAGGTTTTCTAAACTGTATCAGAGCTCTCTGATGTTCAAATAAATCTCATCAGAGTAAGATATTTGTTGAGAAATATTACATAGGATGCTAATGAGCAAATTAAATACATATGGTAAAAGTATCTTTAGAATTCCGTAAGATATCCAAGATCTCTATTCACTTCAGTTAGAAAAAGGATAAGGAAAGATGCTAACAGGTCGCCTTGTTTTTTTTCAAAGGCATCTTACCATTGCAGAGTAGCAGGAGTTGAGTGTGGTTTCGATGCTCTATTATTTTCTTTTTCCTCATCTGTTAAGAAATAAAAGAATACTATTTAATTTCAGTGAGAACTGCTCAGGCAGTGTGAAGTGCTAAGGGATTATCTGATCACAAATGTTCTGAAGTGTGAAAGCTTTCCCAAATTCTCACTGAAGAGTGGAAATTTCAATACTGATGCTCCCTAAGTTATCATCTATAGATACTGCTTAAGACAACCAAGCTTGCAAACTTCTCTGACAGCGGGACTGGGGTGATGTGTAGAAATGATGACATTGGAAAGCATGAGTTTATATAAAAAAAGAGAGAATCTTGAATCAACGTGTCAGAATATAAAAAACGTTCACCAGCTTTAAGGGAACAGCTGCCTCATCCAATCTGCCTTTTCTTCATCCTTCAATTAGATGAGGCGTTTAACTCTGTGGCATTCCTCCACTGTTGCGATCCTGATGTATGACAAACACTGAGTGTTTGTAAATTTACAAAGCTTAATAAAAAATGGAAGTTAAAAGCATTCTGTAATACAGTTTATTTCTTTTCAGGTAATTGTTTCCGATAGTATTCTCCATTTACTGTTTGTTAAGTCTTTGACTCGCGGCCTTTCCAAAAAGCTTAATAAAAGATGAGTAAAGACATCGAAAATAAAACTGTTCCAAAAGATTGGATTTTTGTCAGTAAATGTTAGTTCTTCTGAGAAAAAAAAAGTGTCTATAGAATAATTCCTATTAAACCGTGATTTACAAAGTATATAAAGCATTCCTAAATGAAAGCTGAGAGCCTGAAGCACAACCAGCGGCTCCAGAAGGCAATTCTATGGAAAGCACTGTTGCTTCAGATGCAGTTGGCTATTTTTACAACTTTGTGCCCCATGAATGCACCAAGGGTAGAAAGCTTTGATGCCTAAATGAGGTAAACCTCTGCATCATTACACTGCGCCGCATGTGTCATTTCTTCGTGCAATTAATTTTTAGAAATTACTTAAGCCAGCTTTTAGGATGTTGAACCTTAAGGCAGGCAGAGTATCTCCTTGGAGTACCAGCCTCCTTTCTGCGAGGTCTTTTGTGCAATGCCAAGAACTGGCACGCAGGAATAAAACCCCGCTTCAGAAAACGCTACCTTCAGCCCCCACATCACACTGCTTCTTCCATTGCGTTCAGGGCGACTTGTGTCAACCGAGCGTCCTTTAGCTGGGGAGGCTGGGCCCTGAACGTCAAGAAAATCCAGATTTACAGTTATCCACAGACACTGGGGCAGCCCCTCTTCTGCATCTGCATGACAATGGGCGTCTAATTATTGGACCGCACACTCCTTCCCTGCCTTTCAGGGGCCCGCTTTTATTCAGCCCCAAGGCCCAACATACACATTTCAAATCACTTTTAAATTGTGTTTTTCATTTGTTTTTCCTAAACAAATGGTCTGCGTGCAACAAACCTTGGGCACACAGCGCCTGAATGCCGAGCGGCCGCTGCAGGCTGCGTGAACACAGCCCAGGCCTCGGGAGACAGAGCTGTGCAGCACAGACTTAAACCACCAGTGGATAAAATAGTCAGGGCCGTACCCATGGTTTGTCTCAGCAACGTGTTGTGGGCAGTAAAGTGCCTGTGGGATGGGGGAGTTCCCCCTACTTTTGTAAAGAAAATAAAGCTGGCAGCCGTGGGAGCGAGCAAGCCTGGCAAACAGGGACTCTGAGCATGGGAGGTCACCAGTTTGCTACCAGTCCCCATACGAGCAGCACCACAGCACCTTTTCATTGACTGCAGAGTTTTCTGGCCCTTGACAGTGCACGAGAGACGTCAGAGTGAGATATAACAATTGAAGCTGCTGCCCCTATGCATTGGCAGTGTGTGGGGGCCCTGTCTCATCCTTAGCCCCACCATCTTCTTGTTCAGAATAAGGTTATTCCTTCCCAGTTGAAAGTCATCCATTTTCTTAATCACCTTTTTCTGTGTCAGTATCAAGCCCTTACACCCTGCTCTGAGTTCACTCTACTGTGGCTAAGACTTCACTGGAAATTGCTAGAGAGGTGCCACTGGTCTGAATAACTATTGATGTAACTAAGGTGCAGCAATCCTAAACAACCTCTGTCTGTGAAATCAACAGGTGTTACAGTCCCCCCGCCCAACCCTTTCCCCACCCAGAATAAAGTTTATATTTCTTGATTTAAGGGGGTTAGTGTGCAAAGGTCTGTCATCTACACTAATTACATTTAATCTTCCCCTGCATATGTGGCCCTCTATCAGACATCAAACCAATATCTAAATTACATAATTAGCCTCTACTTCCCCTCTACCTATCCTTTTGTTGTTTTGCAATCACATTAAAACCTATGAGCAGGAGTTTTACCTCACCTGAGCTCAGGATGTGTTTTAATCACAAAAGCTAACAGTAAGATCATAAACTACAACTAAAATCCCTTTTATCAGCTATGTATGTCTCCTGGTGATTCTTCTCCAAGATGCTTCAGCACCCTCCACTAATTGTCCTACAATAACAAGGAAAATTATGTACTTGGAACTTCTTTGCAAAAGTTCTCTGAGAATTGTTTTCCATCAAAATATTCAGCCCATGAGCAACTGGATTTTCAGCACAGTTAAAATATTTGTGGTGCACATCTTCCCCAGAATCAAGCCTCTGCAGAATAACATACAACTTTTATTCATTTTCTGCCTATGGGCCAGATATCAGCTAAAATGTTTCTCATTTTCGCTAGATTTTGGCTAAAGTATTTATTTTTATTACACAGATGGATAGAATTGTACATAGCGTAAGAATGGATGAGACCTAGAAATACAAACTTTCAGTATTAAATATAAGAGCATGGTATAGTTTAACCATATAGTTTCATCAGATAATTTACTAGCAGAATAACAGCTACCCCTATTCCTTATACTTTATTTGGTAGCAGGGCACCTAATGGATTCCCTACTGAGCAGAAAATGTTTTGTGTAACTCTTGACTCAGGCCTAATCCCAGATTTGTTTGTACCGCATTAAAGATATAAAGAATGCTGTTTTCCCTTTCTTTTTCTCTGTCATGTTATCAGAATCCTTCACAACACCACTGTATATTAAAATGAACCTTTAAAATTCAATACTTTTAAAAGAAGTGAATTAATGACACTGAAAAAAAAGTCTTGCTTCAAGACACTGTCAAAAGAACAGACTTCACAATTCCTCTCTGACAAATGCTAAAGGACTTGAAGACATCAGCAAACTAATGTTGATGTTCATCTCTGTCATAACTGAAGTGGAATTAAAGCCCTTCTTTCCACTGCAGAGGTAACAGAAGAGTCTTATACTTTCCAGGGCTGCTTGTACATGTCTCAAAGAACCTCTGAGGAGCTAAGATGGTATCAGTAGCTTTATCTGAATAAAATCCTTCATGCAGTTCAGGCACCTCCACATTTTCAGATGAACAGCCCTTTCCCCGTAGCCTCAGCAGCTCAGGTACTGACTGTTCTCAAAAGTGATTTGCTCTTTGCTAAAATAAATTAAGGGATAGTACTCCAGTGGTAGAAAAGGAAACAGTCAAACTATCACTTGTCCTAAAACCCCATGAACTGTAAAAATATGCAAGAAAAAATAAGTCATAAAAGCAGACTGATACTGAGTAAGAAATCAGTGGAAATCTTTGCAGTCTTCCTTAATGGATGCATGTACCCGCCCATCCAAAAAACACCAACAGAAAAACAAAGCCACGTTTGCTCTGTTAGTGTCCAGCCAAAAACTACCTGATGTAGTTAGGAAAGCAAACAAACTCAACATCACCAATACATCAAGAGAAAGAGGAAAGATCCCTTATTTTGACTGCGGATGAAAACTGGAGCTCTGCTGACCACAGAAACTTGACCACCATTCTGAAGAATTTAAAGTCATGCAGGTTTTCTCAAAATATTTTGCCTCCTGCTGCTTGAAAGTGAATGACAGAAGCTGGACAAATACTGACATGATGGTTCAGAAACTTCTTGGGCACTCTGAGGAAGAACCCGAAGACTAGGAAGGACCACATAATGTGATATGATGCTTCCTAAAGGGAAACATCTACCTTTTCTAGATTTCAGAGTATTGGTCTTCTTGCTGCTAGGCAAATAGCTTATTTTTCTTTCCTCCTCTTCCCCTTCTCCTCACTTCCTTGCCCACAAAAACAAGGATGGCTTTTCAGGTGGATTAATTCTCTGATCTACACTGCAAAAAAATGCTGGTATTAGTGCAATGGAAACAGTTGGACAAACTGGCTATAAAAAGGAAGCAAGATTAAATCAACACTTTCTTTCTCATTTGGGTTTCCATTATGTACAGTGACAAAACATTCTGCACACAAATTGTGGGATACATTCAGTTATGTATTTATCAGTTCTACATTTGCTGCCTTTTGTTACCATTACTTTCCCCTTAATTCCAGCACCAGGAGACAGAATGAACGATCATCCTGTCTCAGTGCTGCTCTCTGAAATACCTGCTCTTAATCATGCCTGCTAAGCCACACAGGTCCACTTACTGACTCTGGGGATATGAAAGCTTTCCCATGCACGCATTCAAGCTATAAGCACATATAACAAACTTCTTCTAGTTCTGCTACAACCTATATAGTGTAACAAATCTAAAAAAAAGAATATAGGAGGAGACTTATAAAATGAAATTGTGTTGTTTTTTTTTTGTTTATTATATAGCTAGTGGAAATAATTTATTACTCTGATACTGTGAGTCTAATGGAAAGCCCACTAAAGTCAGTAAAATCAAATCCTGAATTCAGACTTGTTGAACTGAACTCAGGAATTAGAAGTCACATCTCATTCAATACAGATTATTTCTGTCACATTCTTAGTAGCATCAGATAGGGTAAAATGAATTCAATAAGTCTCACAAAGGTTCTCATAAAATTCAAATTAACAAGTGTATGCTTTTTTTTTCCTTTCAGTATGATTCACTTATCCCTTATTTTTTAAATAAAAACAGAACACCTCCAAAACCCAAACGTGTCGAATGTTACTGTCTTTCAGCATTCTTTTCTGCTGTTCTTAGTATGGGAGTCATGCTTCTAACACTTTCTCTCTTCCTCAGAAGAGATATCTCTTCAAAAGAGACTCCTGGACAAATAAATGTGAGACCCCAACATAGACAATTCTGTGATCAGCTAAAGCTTTGTGCTGCGAGGCTGGTAATTCTACAGCAACATCAAAAAAGAGTAGTGCTCTTAAAACGAAAAGAAAAATAGTTTAAAAAGGGATGATCAGTATTTAAGATGTGATTAAAAATATGGTTTCTAAATGTCTGTGTCTGTATATTATACAAAATTGTGTCTTTCACAACCGAAGGATTCATCTTGCATTAATATTTTGTAACCAAGTATGTTGGAAGTAAAGAAACGAAAACTGACCCTACGAGTATTTTCCCTTAGTCAAATTAAGTAAAATAGAAATTGAATAAAAAGAAAAACCAAATGGTACACTAAAAATCGCATTACAATTTTAGATAGAAAATATAGTTTATTTTGAGGTATTTGGAGGTATTTATAATTACCTGCTCGTGTTAAAAAAAAAAAACAAATCAAGAGCTAAAATTACCGTAAGTAGAAGAAATGAGAAAAAACAGCTACTTTGAAATCATCTAGATTTATAATTGTTTCCTCCCAGTGACTAAAAGGAAGCAATAGCAGGATTCAATATATGATTTTTCTTTTATCTGATGATTTTTTAGTTCTTAAATTAAAGATTTTATTTGTGCGACTCAGTATTGAACAACAGAAATCTTTTTTCCTGTGTTTCAACTGCCTGGTGTTCACTAGTGAAAAGCAAAACAGTTGGTTTTACTCATGAGCTAATGCTAACAGAACATTTTAGAGGTCACCCAACCTCTATTCAGGGACGCACAAATTCTTCTGGATGTTTTAACTAACAGATAGCATTACTTCCTTTTAAATAATGGGAAGTAACCAATATTTCAGCAAAAACATTGATAAAACTATTGGATGTGTCAATGAATCAACTCTTCAAACTACAGAGCACCGAAAATATTATGAGGATATATATATATATATATATATATATATATATATAATAGCAGGAAATCAGCACTTAGATATTTTCACACGCACTCCAAATTCATGAAAATTTACTTACTTTCATCATTAGAAACGTTCCCCAGGGAGGTGTGACTGGAGTAGCGTTTGTTTTCACTTTCATTGAGACACCGTTCAATCCAGCTCTCTGCAAAACAACAAAGTTGCTCTTTTTGGTGTTTGTCTTTGCATAGAAAATAAACTTCCAACACATTAAACTAAACTGAGCGCTGCTTTCCAGCAGATGGTCATCTGTAGAACTTCTGTTAAAACAAGCTCGGGCGGAGGCTCTTTAGCAAGAACATCTTTTCAGCTTTCACACTCAGCTGTTGCTTTCTAGTTGGCTTTTTTGGTTGAGTGTTTTTTTGCTGAAACACTTCTGTGTATACAACAAAGCTCTTTAGGATATTCTCTCCCCTCCCCATCACTTGATACATTCAAAAATAATTATTGCCTCATGAGCAACTGGAACACACAAACTGCACTGATTTCTAAGTCTTTATCTGGCAAAGAGTTATGTACCTGAGCATTTCCTCTGCTCTTGCGAGGGCGGTTCGCATGGGTGAATCATTCATGTGGATTTTTGTTAGAGCGAGGCTCAAACTGTGCTCACTGAAATCCAGTCCCACAACCCCCTTCATGCTGGTGGATTCCTTGGCTCTACCGAGATCATTTCCAGGTATGAGACCAAGGTACCAAGTCAGGAGCCTCTGTGCTACTCAAACCTTTGTGAGTCCTCAGCTGATCCTGTCCTCCCTCTTTTCTCACTTCCTATTTATTCCCCCATCAGATGAGGTGCAGCATTACATCGACTTGACTCTGCTGTTCCTCTTTCTGGAAACTATAACATACATCCCCTGATAATTTTAGAGATTGCACCAGGCTCAGCAGAATTTTCTGTTGCGGATCTTCAGGGCAAAAGTTGCACCTTCCTTGGATGTCTCCTTGGACAAAGCACAAAATGCAAGTCCTTGGGTTTTCTTCAAAACCCTGAATGTTGCCATGATAAACTGATCCCCTCATAAGACTGTTTTTTTTTCACGGGCAGAGCTCACTGTGGTCAAAGCAAGAAAAGGAAAGGGTATGTGGGAAGGCTACGTGGTAACCTCACAACTTACAACAGGAGACATCCCCACTGAGTGAAGGGATACACAAGAAATAAGGGGAAACAGGCCTCGCTGTCAGCAAATTGCTGGAGCCAGAAATACCTTCAAAGGGATGGAAATAGATGCAGATTGCTTTCCATAAGCCACCCCCAAGCCTGTCAGGCTACCTGCACAGAGCTGCCAGCCAGGGAAAGCCACGGCAGCAGGCCTGAAGGGAGGGCAGCAGCCCAGCAAGTCTTTGAGGTGTGGCAAATACCCACACTGCCCTGAAAATCAGCCAAAATAGCTCAATGGATTTGTCAGGATATTTCTTTTACCGTCAGACTCACGGTCTCATATAAAAATCACTTTTACCAACACTGCAACTTAACAGCTACCAGGGAAGCCTATGCTGTGTGGCTGCTGACCCCAAAAGCTGCTGGGAACCCAGTGCTGAGGCTTTCACTCCTCCTGCTGTTCAGCTGGGCCCACCAACCCCTTGCCGCAGGGCCAACACTACTGCTCCGTGCCAGATCACCCTTACTGCCCTAGCACTGAGCTAACAGCACCTCTCCTCTCTCGTTTCACTAAACTGAGCCAGGGGGGGATCTTCACACCTCGCAACAAGGGGAAGAGAAACTTTCTGCCGAGGATGACCCCAGAGAGCGGTGTGAGAAGCCTTGAGAAAGGTTACCCTACCTCCTCCTCCTCCTTTCAGCGCACAGCCGTGGCCGTACATAATTCCCTTGGCTCCATGCCCAGCTGCAGGGAGCACAAGCAAAGGCGGCTGCCATTAGCGCCAAGGGGAGAGCGATGCCCAGCTCTGCCCTTTCTTTTCCTGCCGGCACCGAGAGCTGGGAAGCTGGGACTCATCCTCTTCCCTCGACAGCAGGGAACTGGCAGCAGCCATCTTTAGCCACGTTCACCAAGTAGCAAAAATAAAGCTTTAGGTGCTGTTTAGAGTAATTTTCTCATCGCCATCCCAATAACTGCATTTACAGCCCTTTTCATTGGTAAGAAAGTCTACGCTGCAAGCTCTGGAGTAGGGCACAGTTACCGTTTAATTATGTGCTGCAACTACTTTGGTCCTGAATCACGCCAGTTCAGCTCGCTGCAGCCCGAGTCTGGCTTTGTCTTTGTGGCCTCGCATTTAAATAGCTGATAGAAATTCTTCAGGCCTGAAAAGATACATGACCTGTCTGGCAGGAAAGAATGAAGAAAACGAACTCTTTTGAGTGAAAATGTCAGCGAGTTTATGGCAAATTTGTCAAATTATTTGGCAGATGACAAAATGTGACAACACCAACTAACTGTTTAAAGGCTGCATTATCTCACAATCCAAGTGCTGTAAGTGTAAGTAAATAAGTGTTCTAAGAAATTCCTTCACTTCATAAATATTTTTACTGCTCGTATAAAGATAGAAGTTTTTCAGAAAGCTTTTGGCTCCCAATATTAGTAACAATGCTTGCAAGAATTAAAAGACAATACAGTCAGATTTGCTGAATTCGAAAACACTCCCATTGAGAGCTGATAGATCCCCCGTACACTTGCCTTTAAAAACAAAAAAAAGGAAAAGGAAAGAGAGATAAAGACAAAGCAACCAAAACAAAATGCCAAAACTAAGTCTGTCTTTCAGAAGCTGTTCCAGAGCTAACACCATTAGATCCTGCCCCAGCATAGTGAACTGACTGGGCAGAGCTCCGTGCACACCAAGCGCTCTTGTCCACGCTGCTTTGGTGCACAACCCAGCTGCAGAGTCAAAGGGAGGCACCCACAGCTAACTTTTGCTGTCTTTCGACTGAGGCTTCGTTACATACTGCCAAGGCTGGTGTCAGTCATATATGATCTAGAAAGATAATGACTTACACAATATGACTGGAGCCCACGTTATCGCACTTGGACCTTACTAATCAGTCAGAGTCATGGAGGGTTCAGGTGGCGGTTAAGCAGAAGTGCATATCAGACCAGATAACAACAATGAATAACCAAGACAATATGTGGAAAACCCAAATTTCTAGTGGGATGTGCTTGTGAGAGCAGAATAAAGCCCTGTGTCCCACAGGGTGTGTTTTAATACAGTGTTTTCAGTGTATCATGCTTCCCACTTTCCCTTCTCCCTGGGAATCCTTCCCACTCCGACCCCCAGCATCTGTACCCTCTGTTGTACCAGCACAATGTTTTGAGCAATGATCGGTACCAGCTAAAAAACAACCAGGCAAAATAAATTAATTAATACCCAGTAGTAAACTGCAGCGTACGCACATTCTGATAATTCTGTTCTATTACACAGTGTGGAAACTATTATAATCTTATTAGCGAAGAATACAAATCAGGTCCTTCTAATGGCATTTTGAAGATGCGCCTTTAAATACTACATCAACTATTTAATTTAGCAAGGATCAGAAGTGAATTGTAATGAAGCACACTATGTCCCTCAGCCACTGATTACAAATATATCTGCTGCACAATTCCAGTGTGAAAGAAAAGAGAAGACTCTTCAGTTTTCTTACAGAGTAATTTGAAAATGATTATGATGCAAACAAAAAATTGTTCCCAATGAGCTGTTGAAGAATGGATTTTTAAGAACTAATGGAACTGCTTCTGGCCCTCCTCTCCCCTGTTCTCTTTTCGGTCCTAATCTTGCCAAACCTCACAAATCCACTGAGCCTCAAGTACGGAAATATTTGTCTTCCATTAAATGTGTCTATCAGTGCTTTCAACAACAAGAGTTTAAACTGAACTTGTTTTTAGGAGTTGGAAGAGCAAAGGCCTGCATGACATTCCCTTGTCCCTGCCCACCATCAATGCTCTTCTCTTCATACTAACATACATATTTGTATTTACACAGTGTTTTGACACTCAATTGGGAAGGAAGGCCTGGGGACTCCCCAGAACAGAGGAAAGCGCATGACAGCTTCTCAGGGACAGGAGCTTCCATGAGTTATTAGGAAAGAGGAGCAGGCACTGTATTTTAAATAGATGTTTGATGAATTAGTTGGACCAAGGACCTCCTTCAGAGGTCCCGGAAGACACTTCTGAATGGCCCCTCTCTACAGAGCCTCATTCTAGGTGAAGAATACAGCAGAGCTGCCAGCATATTGACAGTACGTTTAATGAGATAATTACTCTTCCTTGTTTGCATAATGATTATTGGCTTACAATATCTGCAGCCCAGAGGGAAGGAAAAAAAAAGCATTTATGTCTACCATGTTTGCCTGGCCAATAGCAAAAGCAACACAAAGACCACCTGGACACCATGATGCAGAGTAGAAGGGGACGTGGGCCTGGTCACAGCCAATGCTGGCTGCTTCAGCTGCTGTTCTGCCAAGTCTCAGAGTTTCTGCAGCATGAGGGTCCCTTGCTCTCAGTCTTCTCTGGCATTTAAGGGTCTCCATGTCCTGCTCAACTCCAGGCAAGATGGCAGGGGCAGCTGGAGGGGCTGCGTGGTGCAGCTGGGAGGTGAGCTCACACCCTGCACCAAGGCCACTGGATGCAACCATGCCAGGCAGGCAGACATCCTGAAGAGACATTGAAAGGTTTTATGGAAGGAATGAAACTCTGCAGTCACCTAATCCGAGCTGCACTTCGCCTTACCTCTCAACCCTACAGTGGAACTCACTGTGCTGGATTTCCCCAGTTACGCCCCATCCTGTGATCTAGATGTGGTCATACAATGGACGTAATTTTGAACAGCTATTATTTTTAACTGAAATTCTACTAGATAAGCACACCTACATTCTAGAAAGATAGAAAAGGTTTTTAGTAATCACAGTATCAGAGCTTGCAGTATTACCAACTGCTTATTTCACCATGGCCCCCTTAAGTTGTGTGGGAATTCTTTTCATAAGCCTTCAGCTCTAGATCTGCTCCCATACTCCAAACTTTAAAGCAGTTTGTCAACAAGCACGAAGTTTTATTTTGTGCTCTGCACAGGGACTAGCGTTTCTTCTACAAAAGTTTGCTCGTCACTGAAATAGAGCCACCTCTGGAATAAGTCCCTGCTGTTTGTACACCCAGAGAGGTGGTGGATTCCCCATCATTGGAGACATCCGAGGTCAAGTTGGAAAGGCTCTGAGCACCGTGCTCTAGTTGTAGCTGCCCCTGTTCATTGCAGGGATTTGGACTGCATGACCTTTAAAGGTCCTTTCCAACTCAAACAATTCTATGATTCTACAAAGTAACAGAGATTTGCTATGGCCCTGACTACCGCCTGAACCATGCACCAACTTGGATGGCACAGCTGCAACAGTCATGCTCATTTTTATTCATGGCTGCTGTTTCTTGGGGCAGATGCAGAAAAAAGTAGAAACTACCTGTGAGCAAATGTGTATAAAAGTATGGATAATGCAGTTACCAAGGGACAAACAAGTTTCAATGCATACAGATTCTTATCACCCCTCTAAGTTATGTATTCATTGTTCTGAGAGGGAAGATTTAACAAGTAAAAGCCATACCTGAGATAGCTCAGGAGGCTGACTAATGGCTATTGAACCCCCCATTTCTAGTTTGCTAGTCAACGATGCTAGACAGATATTACATCTATCACAAAATTGTTTCAGTGGAGTTGATGGGATGATGCTCTGTCTTTCTAAAGAAAACCCTCAGTGTCCTGACACATTCTTCTCTTGCCTGTCTCCATGTAAATGCTGAGGTCTACATGGCTCATTGAGGCTTTTTTTCTGTAGAAGTTATCTTGCTGAACATTGTCTTAAACACACTACCATCCAACAAGCCCTATTCTTTTCAAATGAAGCCTATATCTAACAGCGCTTCAGTGTCTTGGATCAATTGGTCATATCAACTTAGAAAACAAATCACAAGTTTAAAAACAGTCTCCCTAAGGCAAGAGAGACTATCTCTTTCTGTCAGGGTAAAGATTAGTAAATAAAACAGATGTTTGACCCTCACGCTCAGGAAGGCCTGCTCTAGAACCTGATGCTGAGTGACTGGAAGCAAGATTCACGTGCTGAATCTGCCCTACAGCTGGCAGCACAGCACTGCTGGTTATCCATATGTCTGACCCTGAGAAGCGTAACCCTGCTGGAGTCATGTGAGGGTTGATTACAGCAGTGCACCCACAGCTTTTAAAGAACTACACTGCTTGAATGAAAGCGAAGAAAAAATCACCTTCTGAAGCTTCAATCCACTCGTCAAGATCTCCCAGCCTGGCCCCACAATGTTCAAAACAACGTTGTATCCGTAATGTGACAGGGCTTGGCAACCACCGGCTCCCATGAAGGGTGTTAAACTTAGCGAAATCAACCAAAATCAAGCAGAACAAGCTATTACAGACAGTTAATCAAATACATAGAGATTTTCTAAAGTTTAGGTTTAAGCAGATGATGTAATCTCCCTTCTCTCCACTGGCAAATGAAAGGTTTATAAGACCACATCAGGGCTATCTTCCAAACACCGTTTCCTTTGATTTCCCCATTGCTTAGACATTCCTGGTTCACAAAATAGCTCCTCTTTGACTGCCAAGGTGGACCTGCCACGCAGAGCCTGGTTTCCCTCCTTGGTGCCTCATTTGTTGTCATCAGCTGGCAGGGCACGTATCCTTCAGTTAGCAAGCACGAGCTGTCAGGAACATCAAGCCCCACAGGAAATCATGCCGGTGTCCTCCTTGGTTCTACACAGCCATCTCCCGTTCTTCCAAGAGACCTGCTCCTCGGGGATGACAGTGACACATGGCCTTGGTGCAGATGGTAGAGCTGCTACCCTGACAAGCTGCCAGATACCTTGGCGTTTTGTTTGTTAATCTAACTTTATTTCGCTTCCAACAGGGCAAAATGTCGGGCACTCTTGTTGCAGACTCATTTCTTTTGTTCTCATTTCTTGGCATACAGTTCTCTTGGAACTATTTCAGGGTTAATGGACATTGGTCCAGGGCCCTTACTAGATGTTGGCAGGAATGTTTTTGTCCTTTTCCTTGCTCTCGTGATTCTGGTGAAGCATAGTCTGATATGCCACGATATCATAAGAATGTGAAGAACGACTCTCCTGAATCTCCAAAAGCAATTTTGTTTTGCTTGGCCAGGTCTACACTCCTTGTTCTGATATTCCTGCTAACCTATTTGGTAAAATACATTTAAAAAAATGGTATACTGTGTTCAACGTGATAAAACAAAAAGCACCACAGTTCATCATCATTACACTCATCTAGGATACATGAGTTGGAAAACTGCATTTTATGAGATGTTGCTTTCTTGTTACTCTGTGTATTATGCATAAGTTCAGCTAAATGTGACACATTCATTTAAGTACTACATCCATAAGAGGCAATATTCCTCAATAAGAAGTTACATACCAAACATGGAGGAGGATAGTTATGAATCCTAGAATACAGGATTTCTCTGTGTACTGATTCTGGCCTTTAGGGCAGAGTCTAACCTGGATCAGACAGGCCTTCTGAAGTGCTGTATGTTCCCTCCTTTGGGATCACATATATTACTAATCATATTACCAGCTGAGCATGTTTGTTAACCAGGAGTAGCCTTTTCCATCTCCCAGTTACACATCACATGGTATTATCATTCTTTGAAAAGTAATTTTCACCAGACCAGTAGTCACTAGTTATTTGATGTATTAAGGCCATTCCTCATTTACAGTGAAGGAAATCTCCCTTGGTCCAGTTTCAGCCCAGCAGCATTCTCTCACTTTCAACTACGATCACTTAAGTTAATGACACCAGCATTTGATGAGTTCAGCTTTTCCAGGGCATGTAACTTAAATGGCATGTGCAACTTACAGCCAATCTTTTCATTAGTAGGATGGTTGCAAATACTGTGTGCTTTCCAAGAACCAACTCTGCCTACAACAAAGCGTTCTCCATGCTTCCACAGCATGAAGCATTACAGATTCTCAGTATTTCAGGGTCTGCTGCATGAAGCAGTGTAAATGTACCATCTTCTCCAATTTATCCTTCCAAGAAAATGCAGATATGCCTCTATGTTGCTCCCAGTCCTATTCTCTCCTATGAGGAAGTGCAGGGCTTTTTGTTGTCCTTTTTGCTCCACATTTCATTGTCTTCTTATACTATACAATTAATGTTAAGCACACTCATGACCTCATAAGAGGACAGCCTTCACTCCTGCGTACCTGTCCCAACGTCCTTGATTCTCCTACTCTACAGCAGAAGTCAGTCTCTGTTCACAAGCTATTTGGGTTAAGCATTCCCACTGCTACCATGGTCCCTCAGCTCACCACCACGCATGAGAAGTCAGAGAGTCCTCAAATCCTTAATTCAGCTCTGCTTCACCAGTGCACAGGGTTAGAGTCAATTGGCTCAACAGGAAGCCTGTGACTCAGCAAGCAACAGGATCTGTAGCAAGTGTCTGCAAAATGCTTCCCTCCATCACAGGAGCTGATGGACCCAGCAGCCAAGCCAGCTTGGCACTGAAATGGAAGTACATCGGTAATACAGGACCGCAAAGGTGACAAAACAAAAAAATGTGAGACATAGGTGGGAGATGCAAGAAGCACTGGCTGTGGGGCTAGGGGTGGTGAGAGAAGAGGGAGAAGGAGGGTTGTTGGAGAGGAGGTGAAAAAGAACAGGAAATGAATGAGTAACAAGTAAAAGGATGTGTTAAAAATAAAGGATGGGAGGAAAGAGAGTAACTATAGAGGAAAATTTTAGAAAACGGGGAGAAAAAGAAGTCAGATCCTGGACTAGAACTACAGGGACTACAGAAACGGGACTACAGTAAATGTTTCTCATAAGAAATAGCAACAGAGAGAGAGAAACAGACACTTACGTGCAGAGAAAACCCAGGTGTCAGGATGCAATCACAGCACTAAAGAAAGAGCCATTTGACTGAAGAGTCAGGGACAGAGGTACTGCATTTACTGAAGTAAAGGCCACTTTCCCTCACTTAATGCACATCTATTCCAAATCTAGCAGTTGCTTGCTACTGCCAAAGGATGCAGCCATTACATTACTCACAACCATTTTGTGAGCAAATACAGCTCTAACCAGACAGAAAAAAATGAGCGCTGTTTCTTTCAGCTCTCAAAATGCACCCAGAGAATTATCCGAAAGGACACTGATAAATCGTCACGATGTACTCCCACAAAGCATGCTACCTCACAGAACTAACCCGTGCGTGTAGAGCAAGCATTTCACACTATCAAGTTTACAGCTTAAATGCGCTTCTCAGAAAGTCTTCACCCAGTCCCAATGCGTCTAGACTTTCAGATTCATAAACTTTGCACGAATTTGGTTCCTTCCACGCTGTCTCTTCCATCCTTTTAGAAAGCACTATGAAACTGGACCAGCGCTTTTAAAACCACGAGCCTGGCTTTTCTGAGGAGCCTCCAGTCTCCTCTGAACAATATGCAAAGCAAACTCAGGGAGGGAACATGAGAAAAAAGAGAAGTCTTCTTTCCTCCTCCTCTTTTTTTTGCCTAAGACTCACCAAAACAAGAGTCTAGTATTGAATATTCAGCACTGAATACTAACTGCTCAATAGATGGTCTGTTTGCAGAGCTCAAAGTGGAAATGACCCAGCAAGGAGAAGAGGTGAACACGCTGCTCCATCCATGTGATTAAAATGCTCTGCAAAAGCAGTCCTCCCCAGTTCTCCCCACCTCTATTCAATGGAGGCCATTTGCCGCCCCTACCACAACTCATTAAAAAAAAAATGTTTGCATTAGAGGGGCCCCTGCACAAGTATCGTCCCCATGGCTCTGCGCTTAGGAGAGGAATGTTAGCTCTGATGGTGGAAAACCTGTGCTAGCCAGCCTGCACAACTAAGTGGTACCTGTTATTGCCCTGCTAGGGAGAAGGGGGAAGCAGAGGGAACACCTGCTCTCCCCACCTGCATGAGGCATGGAGTCAATTTCTCCAGCAGCTGCCTTGCTCTCAGCAGGCCTCTTTTCAGGACCCCTCCCCCAAGACAGCACCCATTCCCACCCCTGACCCCAAAGCCCAGAAGAAGCAGTCTTTAATAGACACTGCACACATGCCACAGACCTGCTGTATTCAGCGTGAGAACTCCTACTTCAGTTCTCGTGTCACGTTTTCTTCCTATGGGGTGTCCATCCCACGCACTTCAGCATGCCTGCAACTTGGACCAGGTCTGATGTGCAGAGGTCTGGAGCTGAAGCACCACACCAGGGGCAGGAAAGGTTGAGGAGAAGCCTGCTCCATCTAGCAATGGCACAATCCAGTGTACCTGAGGGAAGCCCCATCCCTGGAGGCATTCAAGGTAAGGTTGGATGGGGCCCTGGTCAGTCTCAGGTACTTACAGGTTATATTGGAAAAAGCTGACAACAATAAATACTCATTTGCTTAATTAGGACATCCTGCCTTATGTGCAAAAACTGAACATCAGGTAAGGTGAAAAATCACATATGGCAGCTTCTTGATGATTTTTTTTTCCTCTGAAGGATAAGATTGATCCTGCTTCCTATGGAAGTATTTTATTCAATGAATGATCTGTTTCTGCAAGATCCTAGAATGTTAGGAAAACACACAGCCTTTCCTGCTGGTCCTATGATATGGGATAGCTCTCAGTCTTGTAGAAAAGCATCATGGGTTGAGGAAAGGATGACGCGCGGGGCCTTTTGAGTGAGGTAAGCATTGCTGTCACCAGGGAGGACCAGAACTCAGGACACAAGGGGTTCACACAGCTCTGGATGCCACCAGCTCATGAGACCCCATCAGTGAAATAGACTCTTGTCTGTGCTGCCCTTCCTCAGCTGCACCTGAGGGTGTTTTAGCACTCTGAATTAATCCTTTATCATTGCACTTAGTTTTGACCATATTTACGTGCTTTTTTTCCCCTACCTTCTAACTTCCCTTGCCACTATATGTATTTTTTTTTAACTGCTTTACAGATTTCATACAAGCCAGGAGAACACAAAGCTCATACCTGTTGCAGAGAAAATGGCAATCGCACTGTTTGGTTGACTTAGGGGTCTCACGTGCATGCTTACAAGCGTGTAAGACATTTTTCATACAGTGAAATGAGTTCTGCTCAATCTAATGTATTTGTAAGTCATGTCCCAAGTAGCCAAGCCAGTGAAAATAACTGCACGGAAGAAAACAGCACAAAGACAGCCTGACAGCAATTCTCTAAGCAGGGAAAGTTTAAGAAGAGAAGGAAGCAAAGCTGAGCAACAAGAAGCAGTTTTATGCCTAGAGACAGCATTCCAGAAAATGACAATAGTTTCTACCAGTCTAAACTTGCAGTCCTGACTACCAGGGCAAATCTTTTCTTCTGGATGCAATCTCAACAAGTAAATGAAGATCCCTGAAGAAAAGGATTTTGTATTTCTAAGTGTTTGAGTTCATACCATAGGGCTCATGAGTAAGAGGAAACATACAGAACGCTAACCACC
>JANHGO010000954.1:0-36890 GCA_024606505.1 Aquila spilogaster
AACTCTTTAACTCCCAGTACCTTACATGATGTTATGATGTGGAATACCGATAACAAATGTCATAAAACCATGACAAGCCGGAATGGAAAAATACTGCCTGAAGTCAATAATATTGCAGCCCTACAAATAATGATCCTAAGCAGTGAGAACCTTGACATCTCCAGGATCACAGTGAACTGTGACCTAGAATGTTCCCGTTGAGCTGGAAAACCTCTTAGGGAAGACTCTTCAAAACGCTGATGGAAGAAAAGAGTGAGAAATTCATTTGGAAAGGGAAAAGGCAAGCAAGTAATTTAGGAAATCTCTATACCTTGCAGTAAGTCTCACGTGAACCTTGCCATTCTCAAACCTTAGTTACTAAGTCATAGTTTCAATTCTAGCAAACTCCATCAAATCACTTTTTAAAATTGATTAATAAGGAAGTGCTATTAAATATCTCACAGTCTAATCTTATGATTTACCGTAAAGGTACAAATAAATCCAAATTGCTGTTAAATCAAAACCAGTGTAAAAATCTATTTGCAACAAATTGGCATAGTCAGCAAGATGGCAAGTAGTGTCACTGACTACTTATAAAAGCACAGTATTAATCTGAACCTCATCTTCTCAGGAAAATGGGGCCATGATCGTTGGTGTGAGAGCTGTAGAGAAACAACTAGACGTTCCAGAGAAACAACTGGATGCTGTGAGAGGTTTGACTAAGGATAAAAAAGATAAAGGTGTAATTTATAAAATGATAGGAACATGTTTATGAGTTGCATATCAAAAAGAGAAGAATAAAACTAGAGAGGAGCAAGACCAAAAAGCAGAAATAGAGGATAAAAAAAAATAATACAGTCATTACTGTCTTTTAAAGTTGAACAGCTACAGAAGCAGTTACAAAACAAAAGGGAGAAATTCCAAGGAATGAAGGAAGATTGAGCAGTGCCTGGAAAGCATTGGTCCTGTTTGTTCAAGCAAAATCAAATCTGGACCATTATTACTTATATATACACACACACATATAAAATAAAAAGTTACGTATATATACAAGCTTATTAGATAAATAAATATATATTACTTATATAGAGATATATATTCAAAAGTTCTAATTAGTCCTTAAGGACAATTGGCATCTCTGTGTGAAGTTTGGACAGCAAAGGGTTAAAATTATTGGTGTGAATGGAGTGAGTGTCATTTGCCAAACTGCCAAGGCCAATTTATGGTTCTTGGCAAGAAGCACATGTTGACTATTTGCTTCAATTATAAATGATCATGAAAAATATTTCTGGTTTCAGTGTTTTACACAGACAATCTTGGTGCCCAGTTACTTGTTTCAAACATTGACCCCTGGCCCTGGTAAAAATAGGGAAGCTAAAGTGCATATATTCTGCACAACCCTTGTACACTCTAATTCAGAACCATTAGTGTATTACAATATTCAATTTCTGTTGCAGCATGAGGTGAAATTTTTAAAATCCTGGTGAACTTCGAAGAAAACCCAACAAATTTGCCCACAGCCATTCATACTGTACATGCTGAATTTTAAACAGCTTCACTCCCTCAAGATGGGAAATTAAACCAATATAAAATAACACTCTAATTAGAGGAACTTCCCTTAAAAGAGTGAGGAAAAAAGTAACAGCAGCAGCAGCACATCTAATTTAACTCCATTTAAACAAAAAGAACAATGATATTCTGAATTGATAAAGAAACTTTACCTTTAATTTAATTAGTCGAATTAGTTAAGAAAATAGTCAACATCATTTCAGCCAGGAATTCTGCAGTGTTGCAAAACACATAATTAGTTCTTGATAGATTTTTCTTTCTTTTCTACTGGTAACATGTTCAGGCTCTTCTCACTGAAACAAGACTATTTTCTTAGGCAGCTCTCCACCAGATGACAAACAACACGTTGTTGTTCCCAACCTTAGCAATGCTACTTTTCCTAACCTGTGGTCAAACAACTCTAGAGTGGCCATGAACCCATGCTCATATTAAGCATAATGGCAATACAGGAGAGAAGTCTAAAACAAACTGTTAGTGCCAAGAGGTAGCTATTAGAAAGGTATTATAATCTCTAACATTGCCAAACTTTTGATCAAAGCTAAAAGCCATTCTGATGCCAGGACATAGCTATTGTTGTTAACACAAAAAATTGTTCTATCTTCATCAAAGCTGTAAGTACGTACAATGCATGTACTTGAGGGTTTCTGGAAGTGGTGGCTGCTGGTTGTTTTCAGCTGGAGGCTAGATTCTCTCTAAGTGTCATCTGCCCTGAGTATACTGTAGTTCTGGTTGTTGGCTGGATGCCTGCATTTCACTGCAAAGATGAGCAGACTCTCGTAAGGACTGCTCTTAGCAGCAGGGAGTCACAAGCAGCAGAATGGAAAGCAGAGAACTAGCAGCAGAAGGGAGAAACTCCAATGGAAACATCAAAATAAGGATAAGTGGAGAGGCAGGTATTAGCAATGTGATATGTTGATGCAGTCTGGCTGCAAAAGGATAAACTGAAGTACAGTAGTTGAGTGGGGGAAAACGCAAGCAGAGAGACAAACTGCGTTGAGGGAAACAGGAAGAGATGGTGATAGAAGCTTGAGGGTCTTTGGACATCAAAGCAAGCACTATAGTTTGGATAAGAATGCCAGATTCTATGTGGGTTGAAAAAAACATCTTTCAGTTTGCTGAGTAGCAAGTAATTTCATCCAAACAAAAAAATAAACAGAGCTCTGCTCTGCAATTGATAGAGACCAACGTTTAGTAGTTGTTTTTCTTAATGCCATTTTGTGGAGTCCAGTCCTGCTTTTCTAGTTACATGGACTGCCCCATCAACTCCTAGGGGACACAGTGATTAAAGACAAAGAAAATAATTATGCTCATTAACCATGACTTTTAACCTGAATAAAAAAGAAAAGAAAAATTAAAAGCAGCACAAACAAAAGTAATGACTATTGCATTTTCATTCTACTCATTTATCCTTTGTGTGTGTGTGTGTGTGTGTGTGCATAAAAGCTTTAAGAAAGGCTACATCACTGAGTGTGGTCTAACCATATGGAGTCCAGAATATTTACTTCTTCCAAGTAGCAGCATAGGTAATGAAAGTAGCTTATTAAGAGGATCATCTATTCCAACTGAGGACTGATCAGACCTACATAATATATGACATATAACCTAATCTGTAGAACTATAGATGATCAATGGATAGAAAGTTCAAGTCTTTGAATATCTGGAAAGTCTTCTCATAAAAATAAATCATCTGTGAAGCTGTCAAAAATAATAATCATGTAAATATGTATCAGTTGTCTTATTTTATAAGTCTTTCTACTGTTCTATTTTCCCCAGAGTATTTTAATTGAAATAGTAATTCAATATTCTGGTAGGATCTTTAAAGTAGATATATCAATCAAATGTCTTGGCAGTGCTTTACCAATTTGTCTTTGGCAAAGCAGTCTTGTCATCACATTACAGAAACATTCATGAAAAGAAAATCACTATTCCCAAGTGATGTGTTGTAGTTTCTTTGCTTTGCCAGTCTTTTCCGTGTATCTAGTTATTATTTACTTGTGGAAGACCATGGACAAACTATTAAAATTACAGTAAACTTGAGAATAGAAACAAATGTTTTCTTCTGCTACTTGTTTTATAACCTCATTTTCTTTATAACTTCAGAAATGGTTGAACCTGTATATTTATCAGACCAAGAAGTGTGGGCTTCTTACTGTCTTCAGACTCACTACCTGGGTCCACCTCCTAATACACTCTTGACATATTTCCATCATGTGACAGTAGAACAAAGCTATGTCCACCTTTTCTACTAATACATCGCTCTTTTCTTTCTTTAAAATCTAGAACTTTTCTAACACTCAACTGCGATGTAAGGTTTATTTTCTTGAAATAAAGATCATGCCATTACGTAACAGGAATCTTCTGAGACAGATCTCACTCCTTCCAGTGGCATGCACTGGTGGTTTAATCTTTTCTCAGTCATGTTTTCACATTACAGTTACTTGTACTCTGGTATGTAAACCACTTCCAAAACATAATTAAATATTCATGGCAAAATACTGTACACAAAGCACAAAGCCTTTTATACGCTTTCCACCTTGTAGCATAAAGGGAAATAGCATGAAAAATTGAAGAATTGTAAATTTGTGTTCTGGGTCTTTAAAAAAATGTTTAGTGTTTTGTGGATAATGTATTTTATCTTCTAACACTTGAAAATGATTCTCAACAAAGAAAGGGTGCAGAACTCCTGTATTTATCCACAACATTTCCCAATTTAAATAAATCCCCCAAACCTAACCCAAAAATACATGTTTTTGTGATACTTAGTCATCACTGGTATAAAAATAAACACAGCTCAATTTGAAAAAAGTATAAAAACCCTAACAAAATAGGAAGGATTTAACATTGTAATTTTACTAGTAACCATTTCTGAATCAATACTGTTTTTTTTTCACTACACTTTACTACCAGAAAATAGCTATTAAGCCACAGGCAAAATGCATCACTCATCCACCAGCAGCTGGTACTCTGAGAAGGAAAATAGCCCATAATGGTCAAAGTGGCTCAGGTCATAGAGGATGTTGTCAGTGTAATGATTTCAACTTGTTGATGACTCCTGGGAATCTGTTCTATTCCAAGTTATTTACAGAATGCAAACTAAAGAGAAAAATAATCTGATATAGAAGGTTTCAATTGAAACATTATGTTTACACTAACACAGCCAAGCCAAATACCTCATTGTTCATAGTCCATTACTGAGTTTTACGTACTTTTAAACCAGCTGAGAATAGCAAAGTACAGCTTTAGTGTTATAGTTTTGTCTGATTTTGATACAATCCTAGGTTAGACCTCTCATCTGACTTTGAAACTCTCTCTTGGACACTTAACATCAATGTTAGAAATTCATTGTTTCGTGTACTCTCTGAACTACATGTCTCAGGAGAAAGGAAAGAAACAGCAGAGCACAATTTTGCCTATTGGCAAAATTTCTTAATTGCTGTAGATTTATTCTTAAAACACTCACCTGATGTGGTTTAAAGCAGGAAATCAACTTTTGTCTCCCTATCCTACAAGTCTTTTTTATCACATTGTTGTGGCTGCTCTCAATAACCCAGTTGCCACATAATCTGGCTCCTGTGTTTCCACTCAAGCGTAGTTCTTTCCCTCATTACATTCATCTCTTCAGTAGGTCTCTGCCATGACACAGGAAACAATCAAAACTCACATTACAGTGGGGATTTCATCCATTCAAGTACTTTACACTAAGGCATTCGTGCAATTATTTTCTCATCCTCTAGTTTTAGGATCTACATACATATAAAAATGTAATTACCTTTGGTTTTCAAGCAGTTCAGACTTCCCTGTTGTTATTGGTGAGTTACTTCAAACACTAGCAGTGAAAAATGGTCTCTTGATAATCTAGGTGTAAAAGGATTCTGCCTTTTAAACTGGTATAGATGTAGAAAAACTATTTCCTTATTCTTAAACTACTTAAAAAACAAACAAACAAAAAATGCTGCATCTGGTCCAGTACCTTTCATAATAATATATATATGGTTTATATAATAAAACACATAGCTACAGCCTGGACAGATGGAACTGTATATAACAGTTATTTATGACACAGCTGAAAGATCACCCCTCCAGCTTTTAAAGATCAAGTGCTAATGAAGTGCCCAGCTGTGGATGCTGATGGAGGGAGTGATTTTACTTACTGTGCTTTACTTTAGTCTCTGCTTTGAAGCTGCCCCACTCTTACCATCCTGGCTCATGGCTACTTTGCTCAATAGATACTCATTAGACTTTGTCAGAGAATAGGAGCACATGCAGTTGAGATCTGAGGAACTGCAAAGTACAAACAGCAGAAAAGTGAACTAAACCTAAGTAGTAGGCTCAGTCTTAAAGAGGACCCCAGGGAATGCTCGGTACTGGTCAGGATGCTCACTAGATGTCACTGTTCTCCAGAAATAAGTATGTGAGCACTCTTTTGTGGCTGTTAATATAGTGGACCTTTGACAAAATAGTGCAGTAACTTGCCTTTTCAGAAACTGAGTTCATCTACAAAATTTCTGCAGTTCAGCAAAAGTTTCTCCAAATGCCTGCTTCACTTGCATTGTCTGATTTTCCTCTCACTTACCTCAATGTAAACCAAGAATAATTTCACTCAAACTGAATAGTGGTGCTGGTTTGTGGCCAGAAAGGGAACCAGCCATTTCTCAATGTTTTACCTATCTACACTGTATACGATGTATGCTTTAGAGATGGGATGATCTCAAAGTGAACAATGCAGAAGTTTATCCTGCCTGGCTGTATATGTGCACAGTGCTTTTTCACACTGCAGATAAAGAAAAATGATGCTATTTTTGTCCAAGTGCTTAATTTTATATACATAATTTTGTATGTCTGTATTAGAACTTAGTTTTCGTAGTATCTCTGTATGATCACTAGAGAGCAACTGAGTCTTCCTCAGTGATTTGGATAGGAAGCACAACTCACATGCTGCTGGAAGAGTTTCTTTTCCAGCTAGGAGAACAGCGGACTGGGAAGAGGTTACTCTCCTTACTCGGACACATAAAGTTACATGATTAATATTGAGACATATGAGTGTTCCCAGTTGTTGGACTCAGTTGTATTTTAACACAGAAGTGTTGCTGCTAGTAAGAAAACAGAATGGAAGAAGAGGATGGGATGTTATTGGTGAGGTAACCATCTGCAAAGAGGATAACTGATTGAAACCACAGTGTTGAAATGGGCTCTTCTGAAAATGTTTCAGAACATTAAGTGTTCACAAGCAGGCTAGAGCATGGGCTCACTAATAACTGCCAGATTTGGAACTCCTTTCCTTATGTTTGCTAAATCAATAAACATTGAGGAAAAGCTCCAACCCACCAGTCACCCAAGTGTGTCCAGAGCGTCATTAGCGCATAACAGCATGTTTCTACATGGGAGGTCACACTGCTGACTGGAGGTGGTTAACCTAGGTGCTCTGACTCACCTCATGCAAAGTCTACTGCTCTCTGGTGACTCTTTTGCTTTTATATAGAGAAACTAGGCTGCAAATGACCCTCGGGAGTGCAGTTCAACAGCATTTTAAGCTGATCTAAGTATGTGGTGTGGCAAGTCCCACTTCCACCTCCAGCTGTACATTCCTGTTCTTTCTCCCTCATGTCTGGTAGGTGGTGAGCTAATTCAGCTAAAAATCAACCCAGGGGAAAAAAAAATCTGATTAGTTTTCTGTTTTGAATAAGCTTCCTGGAAAGCCTTGATGTTGGCCCATGTCACTGGAGAGGAGGACATGGGAATGGGCCACCACGATGAGGGAAGGCAAGGCCCTGGCTTGGCCACCCTGACTGAAGTTTGCTCATGCAGCCAGGGACCCACTCCTTTGAGAAGCTGCCTAATGTAGCCCAGGATGGGCAACGTGAGCTTTCCCCTCATGCCTCTGCCAGCAGCCTCTTGTCCCATTCCATAAACACACCTCTTGAAGCATAAAACTCACAGGGAAGATTCTGACTCTTAGCTCTGATGGTGTAACAAGATTTTCTCCAGCAAGGTGTGAGAAGGGGAGAATGTTGCACTGAGTGGACAGCCAAGTTCCTTTGTGAGCAAAATATGAAAGTGCAGCTAAGATATACAGCAGAGCTGAGTAAAAGAGCAATGACACATATTCCTGGGGTGCTATAACTTTCTGAGGGGCATCTTGGCTCTCAGTTTGGTTACAGGTAAAGAGGATGGAAAACGATTTGGATAAATCTTTCTTCAGCCCTGATGCTAACCCAAGTACTGCTTGCACAAATCAAGGGAGCCCTCTCTACATATTTTAAATTATGCAAAGCAATTAGTCTTCATTAACAGCTTGCCTAATTTAATTTCAAAGGATCCGTTTCCCTACTAGATGGCTGAAGTGAAAAAATAATTTTGAAAGCAAGAACTTCAAACCTATATTTGACTGGCATATTTTTTTATCAGCTAAACTCTGAAGTCATTACTCCTTACCTCAGCTCATCATCTGCTCTAATTTTATCCCAAAACATCGTATCATTCTTGATATCTTATCAGAACATTTCATGGATGGCCTTTTGCATTATAAAGTGCCAAATATCATGTGAGATTAATTCTTTATTTTGTTAGAAGCACTAGGAGAAAGACAATAATCAAAGTCTTCTAACTAGCCTGTGGCATCAAGAATCTTACATGAATTGAAATTCCCGTCATGTGAAATTTGTCAAAGAAATTTGAAGATTTCACTGAACATTCTTAGAATGAAGCTAATAATATTTTTAAATGTAATAAGCTAATAATATGTTTCTATGTAATATATTTAATATGTAATAAATGAAACTTTAAATATTTAGCCAGATAGTTGTTGCATTTGGACTAACAATTGCCTTGGCCAGCAACTATTAGGCTTTTTCTGCCAGGTGTTTATTTTCTGGATACATAAATTCATCATAATATTAATTCATAGGTTACAAGCAAGCAAATCTCCACATTTCTTCTCCATATCTAGGGATCTATAGTTCTCTGTGATATTCTGTGAATACATGTTTCACTGGTTACACTTCATGCTGAGAAATAAATGTTAAATTCAGAGATTTTTCAGATGTTTTTCAAATGTTAAATTCAGAGACCAGCAAGCATTTTCCAGAGACTTACATACCTCTGTGTTTTTCTGTGAGGTATTTATCCTCACCTGCATTTAAGAAAGCTAAAAATCATTTTTTTTTTTTTTCCTAGGTAAGACATTTCTAGCTTTCCTGCTTAGATGTTGCTGTACCTTTAAAAAGTGATACCTAACAAAATGGAAAGCACTCAAAAAACCTATGGTTGTGGTATACTGGGAGGCAATACATTTTCCCTGTCTTTAGCTCACAGTGCAAGGAAATGGGCATTCTCTTGTTTTAAGTATGTTAAGTTTCCTACTTTGCAATCATTCCTTCCTTTATCTTAGAGAATCTGATAATCTGTCACATCTCTGGGGTTTCTAGGGGATGTAGAAATCAAGGGAAATTGATAGAAATGCAAACTTGGGTCAAGATTCACTAGTTTCAATGGATTGGTGAGGAAAAATAGAATATAAAGAAAGCAAGATGGAAAATGGAATGGTCTTGGAACAACAGAGAGTATGTGTGTTGTAATTCCAAATCCCTCTAACCTGCGGTCAAATTAGGAGTTTGAAACAAATTCCTGCACTTCTTCAGACAGTGCCTTGACCAGAGGTACTAGGTATGTTTCATCCCTTTTGTTGAAATAGATTCTTTCTTTAGAAAGACTACAGATTTAGTGGGTACGGTTTCCTGAACCATCATTTGAGAACAGAATGGTTGATTTTTTTTCTTATTTCAATGTTATTTAATTCAACATAATTAAATATATAAATAGCATGAATATCGCAATTATATTTTCTGGCACAGCTTTCCATCTGTTCTTGGTTTGCCATTATGCTTTGTTCATAATATTTCGGTCTTTTACAAACCTTATTTCCAAAAAAATTTTGTAGAGAATGGAGCACATAGACACTGTGTGAATAAGTAGCTGTTTGGGAGCCAAAAGGTTCCTGCGTGTTTTCAGCTCATCATCTTAGATACGGTTCAGAAAGTTAAGACTTTGATACTGACAGTACTTTGACCAGAGGATTGTTTCAAACATCTTGTAAAAGAGATTTCAGAAAAAAAGATGGAAACATTGAATTTGCAACAGCTGTAAACGCAGAAAAGTTTTCAGAAGAGGGAAACGTGTTGTTTCCATAGTTCTGATTTTGGTTGCCTGTGAGGACGATGAAGAACTTTCAAAGCCATGCGGAGAGCTAATGTGTGGATAGTCAGTCTACCTGACTTCATCAAATGTCAGACATTTGTAGGAGTTCCTCAGTAACTGGCCATGGGAATCCCAAGGCCATGGGTGGGGTGTCATTGTCCTCTATTTAGAAGAGGTTATGCATGAGAGGAGTTTTGTGCTGCAGTGGTTCTTATGAAGATGACTGTAGCCATGAAACACAAAGAAGAAAGCAGTTAACAACTATTCTGAAGGAGATCATAACTGAATGGGGAAAAAAAAATAAATCATTTTTTGGACAACATGATAAATCAAATGCCAAATTAGAAAGTTTCTTCTGGTGTGAATGCATAAAATGAGATATTGTCAAAGCACCCTTCAGATAATAGCTGGACTGCATTAACTGCTGAAGGAGATTCTTGTTCCCCTGCTCTGATCAGAGAGAAAGCCCCAAACTGACACATTTCTCTCTCCTGAAGCTCTGTTTGTTTCTCTCAATCATATGAATTCAGGTCATACTACCTGTCCCCTAATACTTGCCTCATAAAGCAAGTTCAAAGGGAGTATTTTTTTTCTCAGTAAATTCTGAGGCAAGGAGAGATTAGATGACTTGCCAGGGTTACCCAAGGAGTCTATGGCAGAGCCAGAAATTTAGCCAGTTCCTGTTCCAGTGCTTTAAAGACAGTGCAAGATTACTGTTTCCCTGTAAAGCTTTCACGAGTTGTTCTGTTTTAGTTTCAGATCATGTAAATAGAAGATTTTGAAAGTAGACCAGTTTATTAGAATTTATTTGAAAAGAGCAAGTTTGACAGTCTAAATTAGTCCATGAATATCACTTCTGGTGTTTCTTATGCATTTGCCATCTTAACATTGTTGTACCACTTCACAATAGAACAAAGATTTCCCTTTTTCCAGTAAATCGATACAGATGAATATGTTCCACTGGCAGGAACAAACATTTAATGATTTTTTTTTTATTATTATTTATTATGAAAATATTCACCCTTTGGTCTTGTGGGAAGAGAAGTTTCTGATTGAGAGATAATTTGTTTGGCAAACCAACAAACTCTCCATACTGCAGTTTTTCTTTCCTCAATCCCACATGCTCTGGGGAGTTTATTGTGCTGCCATTTACACACATGAAGAGGCATATCCTCCCTACTGTTTCCTTGTCCAACGATCCATGTACCCCTGTTCTTGATTCCAAACTCAAGGCTCCCTCTGACAGTGATTGATGGCCACCCTCTTACAGGAAGAGTGACTAACTCTAACCTGTGAGTATTGGAGATGCTACAGAATATATCTGCTGCACTATTTATTTTGGGAGGCAGACACGTGCCCACATTTTTATTCTTGGAATAAACATTCTGACATTTTCTGGCAGGTGTGAATGCTGTAGCATACTAGCAGGCAGAAAAACAAGACAGCTTCTAACCTCTCTAATGGAAACAAACTGAATATTGCCATCATGAAAACTGTAAACCCTCACCAGATTCCATATGAATTTTATCACTTGAAAAGCCAGATTTATTGTATGGGTCTCCTGGCTGACCGGAATGAAAATCTTTTTTCAATGGTGCCTACTTGCTCTTCTCAACCAAATCCAAACCAGAAGACAACTGTATAATGAATTATGTAAATTTTAAACCTCAGCCTGATTAAAGCCAACTCATTTTGCCAATCGTCTGAAAAGATTAGCCCTGATGTCAAAGTGACAGCATGCAGAACCCTTCTCAAATCTTTCAGCTGTCATCTCATTGAAAGTGCATTGAAGTAGCAGGTCTGATGTGAAGAAGTAATTTCAATTCTGATTCATTTTAAGGTCAGTAACATTTAGCTTAATTTTACACTGCTTTATTCCAACACTTGTCTGGAAATTTATAAAGCTTTTAAAACAAATATTTATGAAAACTTATTATAGTAACAGATTCTTACACATTATTTGGCTGCGGTGTCTTAGAAGTTCATAGTATTTACAAAGAGAAAATATATAAAGTCACAGAGCATATAATTTTTAGCTTGATTTCACATATGTATAATTATAGGCTAACATTAGTAGCAATTTTAATTGTGAATGGTCCATAGGGAGACAGTTTCTAACTAGAGTTTTGTAAAGTTTGCTATCATGGAAGAAATAGGAGTCAGAAGATACAGGAGTAAAAACAGAGAAACTATAATAATGTCAGTAAGTAGGCCAGAAGAATTCTGTATATATTTCAAGAAAGTCTTTGATAAAAACATTTTTTTCCTTTAGCATATGCACTATAATAACAGCTATTTCCATTCCTCTACTACTCAAAGAACATTTCAGTTGTGAAAAATCACAGCTTAGAAATTAATCTGCCCCATATGAGTCTAGCAGCATAAGTCAACAGTTACTCTTTTTGGATAAGTACAAGGAAAAGGTCATGAAAGCATTTCAGTGCATTAACACTGCCACAGGAACAGAGAATCCTCAGAATACAAGACTGAGGTGGATACAGGAAGATACAGGAGTCCATCACTAACCTACTCCATGTGTCAGATGAATCACTTCACTTCTCTTGTTTCCCGTTGCTTCAAGTTCTGGGGCAGCAAAAGTTACAGTTTTTATCACAATAAGTATTTGAGATTTAGTTTGAGGACTGGTGAAGTCTGTTTAAATAGCATTTCTGAAACAATATGAGTTTCCAAAATGTGTTGATATTCATAAGTCACTGAATAACAAATAATAATGGATAATGAAGAACAAATGGTCACAGATGCCTCATTCATATGCAAATTTTTCATAGGCACAAATGTCTGAGAACACAGCTGAACTGAAAAATATTTAGGATTTCAATGAAAGCAGGACTGCCAAACCACGGTATCAGGCCACCAACATTCATGGCACTGGTATAAAATCCAAATATTAAGAAATACTACATTTTATTGGTTTTCTGTTCTTTGAGTCTTCCGTGATCATTTTTTCCAGCTTTCCTTAAAAACAAGAGCTAGTTACAAAATGGAACTTCTGTCTTCAACTGACAAAACCATTAAATCATTAAAAAATGTTGTGGAACATAATGTCTAAGAAAATATTAGGTATGAAAACAGACATATTTCATTCTGTTACTGTTGAAATGCCATTAATGTGAAGTCCAAATTAACTTTTTCAGTTTTATCAATATGGGAAGATTCAAATGACTTTCTTGGATTAAAAATCACTTATGTTTGACGATGCTATATTTTCCAGGTGTGAAGTATACTGGAAAATATTTTCACATCCATACACAGGAGACTTGGAAGTTCATTTTTAAGAATAAAACTGACATTTTTGCTTTTGTGATATAATTCTTTATCTGAAATATTTAAAAACAAAACGAGAGCTAAATCAAAACATACCTATATCCTGAAGAGATCTGTACTGTTCTTGAGCCTTCATGTGCTCCATCACTGCATTTCAGCATTTCACTGCAAGAAATATTAGCAGATAGATATATCAGGTGCAGATAGACAATGGAGAAGAGGGATACATCATCCTATTCCCTTTCCTGCTTCCACCATTTACACTAATAGTATGTCCCTGTCTCCCTTATCACAATACATGTCCGCAGGCTTAGGTTTGGGTTGCTTCTTTTTTGTGACAGCTCTACAGCCAAACCTAGGAAATCATAGGATAGCTTTCTATTAGGTCATAGACTTGACTGCATGATAGAGGGCAATTTGCCTCTACAACAGCTGGCCATCTTAAACAGCACAGGTCATCCTTTAGTTGTTACACTATCATCATGACATCTTCTTTAAGGACAGCAGCAAGTACTTGAAAGCATCATCTCACCAAGACCGTCAATCAGTGTTTCCTATGTAGCTAATGGAGAGTAATCCCAGCATCTAAGATGGATAGACTGAATTATAGTAATTATAAGAAAAAAATGAACTGCAGGAATCTATTTTATCTTGCTGTGTTCATTCTCGCTCATAACTCTCCCTTCTCCTGCTTCCAGATCCAAATAGAATGCTCTGGAGAGTTGAAAGTTTGAGTTAGTCATTGCCCTCTTTAATGTAAATACTGTGGTACTGAAGTCCATAAATCAGGCATGCAGGCCATCTGCTCACAGCTTGCTGTGCCTCTGTTCCCTCCAATAAATAAATAAATAAATAAATAAATAAATAAATAAATAAATAAATAAATAACATACTCTCCTTTCCTTAAGAGTGAACATGCACCAGTACAACTGCTCTGTATTCTGCATGCCTTGGGGTGGTACCCCACTACTAATCAGGACATCTGATTTGACTAAAGTCAAAGGAAGACAATGAGTCTGAAAAACAGAAAGCATTGTGAGGTTTGTGGCTAACACAGAAAGCAGAGCTCAGACAGTTTTCCCTAGGAACAAGTTATGCCCCTAGCACTTCTTACTGAATATTATAAAGCAAACATTTATACTGGCTTTTCTTCTGTGTCTACATGGGCTGTGAATTCTCCATGTACACTGCAGCCAGCTAATCTGAATGGAACAAAAACATTTGTTTTTCTTCACATTTCTTTATATACCAAGCTCTTCCAAATAAATATTCAACTGAAATCTCTTGTACTATTAGGGAAAACAAATAAATCAAATGAATGAATTCATTTGAATGCCAGAAAGATCTATCATTTCTGTGTTCTAAGAATATCCCACAAACAATTAAATATTCACGTAACAGAGGCAAGCCTGATAAAATGATGAGTCTCCCTGGCGCCAGCATTAGGCCTGGCTAAAAGCCAGCAGCAGGCTAGCATTTAAAAACCCTACAAGAAACATAACTGACCCCAGCATGGGTAAACTGGGGAAGAGCTTCCCTTTGAACACCCTGAGCGATTCACCATGTTGAACGTTCCTTTAGTCTTTGGCTTCATTCTCTGGCTCAAACTTGCAGATTAATTTCCAATCTTTACTCAAAGCACAGCAAAAATTCAGCAAATATTTGAGGCTTGATTCTGGCTTTGGAGTCAGTCTTCCTTGCACTGATAAATAGCGATAAGGTGATGGAAAGCTCGCAGTTTCCCAGCATATGAGTGGACATGAAAACAGATACCACAAAATTGATTTGCTTATATCTATACCGTCTACAGCAGTTATTCCTTTGGATCCCAGAAATGGGTCATTGCTCAGTAAAGCAGCAGGCAGGCAGGAATGAGCTCCTGCCTTCATAGTCTGCTTCAAGTTGTGCTGTGATTTGGCCTTTGGTCTTGGGATCAAGAAAAAGAAGGAGTTTCCAGGGCAGCCTGACAAAC
This sequence comes from Aquila spilogaster, assembly GCA_024606505.1. Classification (NCBI taxonomy): domain Eukaryota; kingdom Metazoa; phylum Chordata; class Aves; order Accipitriformes; family Accipitridae; genus Aquila; species Aquila spilogaster. The sequence goes on from JANHGO010000954.1 coordinate 14,999, forward strand.
AAAACATCTAGTTTTTGGGATAACCCCCCCTCCAAACAAACTTCATATACTTTGAAGTAATTTTACAAGCTTAAAGTGTCTGGTAATCTAAATTATATTAAGTAGTAGGACTGCAGGAGTTTTCTTTGTTTGAAGATCTGAAAGTTCTCGATCATCCTTTGCTGGTAATGGTACTACCATTAATGACTTCCAAAACAAACCAAGGTTATTACCCTCCTGCAAAGGAGAAAGACGATGAACAAAAGAGGCTGAGGGTCACTGCCATCACTGATCAGCACTGTGTGTTAAAATTCATCCTTACTGAACAGGTGTGTCTGTTAAGTATCTGCTTCTAAAAATCTTGATTCTAGAGGATAATAAGTAAGTAAATGTTATAAATAAAACAATGATTTTAACATGCAAAATATGCAATTAGTCTTCATTACACACTTGCCAGTTTTAATTTGGGAAGAAAAAGCTGTGGTCCAGTTAGTGAACTGAAGCCTTAATCTCATTTGAAATGCTCTAGGCTTAGAGATGAAACTCTCTTATTCCTCTTGACTTTCTTCTCACTTTCCTAATCCTAATGGAGCCCTCTCCTCTCTCCCTCTTTCTCTCCCTTTTCTTTGGGGATGAGCAGGGAAACCCTCATTCTCATGGGAAGTCATGTATCCATGTGGGCTGCAAATACCACCTAGCAGAAGCCCTAGCAGAAACGTCACTGTAATTTTGATGGGGAAAAGGGAGAACACTGACTTTTAAGGTGACTGGGACAGCTGTTCCAAAAGACATTTTGCTTATGAACAGTCGCTTTTTGATTAAGACAGCAGGAGGTGTGAGTTTCCTACCAGACTGCTGTTTGTATGTGCCCAGTCTCCTGGGGTAAGTAAAGACAGTCCTACAGACCCCACATGAGTGGCTCACACAAAAGCCTACATAGTACAAACTAAAGAGCCCTGTTTTCATGATGAAATACTGCCCAGAGAAACCACTCTGGATCTGCCCTCTCTCCTTTGAAATACACCTGGATGGGTAACTTGCTGCTGCTTGAGAGATGTTTCTTGAGAGTTTCTCACAGTACAGATCACCTATGGGTTCATTGGGAGGGATGAAATCCCCCTATTCTGTCCCTTCAAAATAAAATCATTCCCAATATGTTTTTGTTTTGTTTTGTTTTGTTTTTATGTTCTCACTGAAAATGAATAATGCATTACAATCAGCACCTTCCTATCTGGGGCCTCTTGTCTTTTATGGTGCAACAGAGATGCTTTGGACCTCTGGAGTTGAGCCCCAGTGCTGAATCATCCCTGTGAAACTGGAAGAAATGTTACGATTTCATCAATTTCTTTTGTCAGATTGTCACTGTGATTTACTGGGAAAAACAGTTTGTTGGACTTTTTTTGCTTATAGATGTGCTCTTGTTGACTGATTCCTGTGTGATTTGCTATCTTCACACACAGACAGGAAGCTAAAACACTTGTAAAGTTTAGCAACTGTAAATTGCTGCAGCCTGAGCACTAAATTCCTCATAAGCCAAAATGAGAACATCTAGATGATTTCTTACAGGGCTGTTGGCTTCAGAAGTGTACAATACATCCTACATGCTGCAGCTTGCAGGACTACCCTCCGAAGGCTCAGAGGCAATATCTACTTGTAAATTCTAGTAATAATTTGTATAGTCACATAGTATTAGTGTAAATGATAAAACATTGTGCAAGATGTTTAACTTCTCATTGTTTTGTTTTGTTTTTTTCCTGCCTGAAATACATGAATGATATTTACTTCTGTTTACATTAATGCAAAAGCAAAAGAATCAATTTAAGCTTCTGACTCAGAACATTGGTTAGCGTGACTTAGCGTAATATCTCCAAAAAAGTTTTGAAGATGACACATTGTCCTCAGAAGTTCTAAGAGAGTATATGAAGCTTCCAGCGTTACAAGGAACGAGCTATTTCTGTAAATAAAGCATATTTTGGTATGAAATAATACTGTAAAGGTACACACGTAGCACTTCCATTCATCAGCAATTTGCTGCTGTCATGCTGTACTTGTTTTTACTTGCAGATTACAAAGTGCAGATATTTTTATGCAACATTTAACAAGTGGTAGTGTTTTCACGAGAGTGTGGTATTTTCTGTAGAAACAAAATGTTGTAATGCTGAGTACCTTCAATTTAAGAAAAACCTGAAACATAATACTGCCTATCAGAATTGTTCCCACTTTTTTTTTTTAATTAAGAGCAAAACATTGTTTGCAGTTACAACAGTTCTTCAAGGTTATTTAAGCATTTGAGTGTTCTGTTTATTGTACTGATTCTGACTTGCTTTGCCAAGCCTAACAAATTTTATGTCACTGCTTTGATAGTCTACCATTCCTTCTGTTCAACATGTGGTTTCTCAAACATATGGATGTGATATTTCATATTCCACTTAATAGTTCTTGTTAAAACTCCAGTTTTCCTGCAAGTCTTAGTTCCTTTGCTTTCTTTCTATCCTACTATCTCCAGCCTGGCCCTCCTATGACAAGTCCGAGTCCATCATAATAATTTTAAATACTTCTACTGTCCCTTTTTCAGATCTGGTGGGAATGGCTATACTTTTAAGGACTTAGCTATGTGCGTATCAACATATTTTCTTCAGGGGCAGCATAATAAATAAATAAATAATTAGAAAAAATACATTATCTGGAACTTTTCTACCTAATCTAACAGGTACCATTGATATGAAATGTGATGCCTTCCAGATGTTTTGAAATTTCTAAAGACATTCTGAATGACAAAATCCAGAAAGTGATATTCTGAATACTTTCTTGTGGCAATAGTTAAGGGTCTGATTCTGCAACATATTGAGCATGCCATGAAAGGTCATAAATGCCTTTAAATCCCACTGAACTCAGAAGTTAAGAATGAAATTTAGAAACTGTATGAGATCTTTGAGCTTTTGCAGTATAAGCTCTGGAGCATTGGAGACTGAGGATACTCTGCTTTTGGAGACATATGTTACATATAGTCACAATGGTTGAGGAAATTAGCATATTTAGAACAGGAAATCCTTTTAATACACATGCCAATTAAATCAGAACTCTCTTTGAGGAAAAACATAGCTAGCTTAAGAAACATATTGGTTTCCAATAGTCTTAATTTTTGAGCAAAAACATCTGCTAACAATGCTAATTGTAGTAGAAAGAACATCATAATTAAAAATGCATTTGACATCTAAAAGCTAAGATACAAAGTAAGGATCTCAGAATTTTTTTTTAATCACTTTGAAGAATGAAGAGTTTTATCACTTCAATGGTGTTCTGAGATGGAACTGAAAACCCTGATGATTCTTTACTTTGAACTGGACACGCTCTCCTTTTGTCCCAGTAGAAACAGAAACAGTCATCTAAAAAATTGCATAAAAATCATTGCATTTTTGTCTGTGTGTCTTTCTCAAACAAGGTATAACTTTTATATCTACTGCCTGCAATATCTTCTTCTATATATACTTTTTGTATTTCTGTAACACTTATTTCAAGTCTTCTGCTCTTCTCAGAGACTGAATTTTTCAGGTGAACCAACAGAAACATGCTTTCCACTCTTTGGTCTCCTAGATATTCTACGCCAAAATTAGCTTTAACTGACAATTCATCCTGGAATATTTAGGAAGTATTTCTATAGAGAAAATGGCAGATTTTCACCCGTCGAACTCTGGTGAGTATAGCTCATCTCTTTGTTTGACGTTTCTCAGGTGGGTGTAAGTTGTCAGATGTATCCCTGATTTTCACCACTGTGAATTTTTGTTTTGAGATGTGCATTCTGAGTATTTCAGTTTTTCCGTAACCACTGGCTGATGCTCAGCATTCTGAGCTTACTCATTATCTCTCTTCGTTACTCCACTGGCACTCCCTATAGTCTTCACCCATGTATCAGGTAGCGCACAGAGCGAAAATGACAGTTGTAGCTACTTCTTAGTGATGTCCCGGTTTTCTTGCATTTATTCTATACAATCTCTCTATTTTCTCAAGTAATTTTAGAATAGAGAAGATTTCAGTATTGACTGCTTAGTTTATTATGCAAGCCCTTCAGGGTCTCTTCTAATTACTGCATTACATATTATGATTAAATATTATATTATTCAGTGCTAAAAACCTTTGGTTGAAGTAGAAGCCAATAACGACCTTTTACTAGAATATGATATTCACAAGAGTGTAAGTCATAAGGACTTATTCTGGCAATTTCCATTTTGGAAATCTGCAAAGCTCAATATGCTTAATTTTTCCAAATCTTTCAATTGAGAGGGACAGATCCTTTCAATTCGACAAAGACTTTCACATTTCTGAAGTGCTTTAGACTGTACTTTCTTGAACTTACTATTATTTGTGAAGCTACAGTTTTGTTGTAGCCCTTTAGTTTCATCACTGAATTTCTTTCTGTATGGCATTCAGACATGAAGAACTGTTTATTTCTCTCCTAGCTGCGTACTGGCAAACTGGAAAATGGATAAGCAGTTTAGGTCATTTCCGTCACTCAAATTATTTATAGCTCATGAAATTAAACAACATTCCTAGAAATAAAACATTGTGATATTGTACTTTGAGATCTTTTCAATATCTAATTTTAAAGCCTAACATATCAGTATAACATGCGGTTACTTTTGACATTAACATTGGACTGAATGTCCACAGAAATGCAGGAAGTAAAGATGCATGGCTAAATTTTACCAGAAAAAAAAATTAATGTCTGAAGCATTCAAGCTGGTGATGTATTATATTACTCTGTTAGAATGACCTTGTACTACTGACAGAAAAGGAGGAGCTACTTCATAACATCAAATTGTGGCAAAATTAACAAAAGCCATAACAAGATGAAAAGTGTATCTCCTAAAAAGGCAAAACCTCAAATCACAGATATCCTGACCATCCCTCTGATGGGAACAGAGCTGATCTACCATGTTGGGAACAGATGTGAGAAATATGATCTGCTTCCTACTAGAGAAAGCACTGTACAGGATTTCTTCATCTGTTTTCATTTCTTCTGAGGATATGGGAGGGCTTCTCTGCCAACTCAATGAGAAATAGAGAGTTCTGTGTTTTTTTCTGAGTTAAATTATTGCTGCCTCCCTTTGGTTTGCAATTTTTATATGTAAAGAGCTGCATTTATTCAAGTACTTGCTAGCATGTCAAAAATAGTATAAACTTGGGAACAAATACAATTTTCTCTGAAATTAAAAGCAATCAATTTTTGCATTTGCTGAGAGTTAGTTACAGCATCTTTTGGAGCTACACAGTCCCTTTTAGCCTTAACATTCCTTTTTCAGAGACGCTGTGTCCCACCTCAGAAGAAGTGAGCCACAGGTTCCTTGATAAATAGTGGCTATGTTTACAAATCAGTATGACCTCCAGAAAGTTTAAGGACCATATGGTAGGATAGATTGATATACTTTCCAGAAGAAGTCAAGAAGCAAAAAAAGAAAAAAAGGTCCGAGTTGTAATTAATAAGTGCCCAGCACCCAATACCAAAAACTCTGGTATTCCTTCCTGTCAGACAGCAGGTTTTTGTTAGGGCCAAAATGAAGATAACACATCCTACTGCATTCTTCCCCAAAATTCAGATCTCTGGCTACTCTTTGCCAACAACAGTCACTAGAAATGGTCAGTCTGCAGAACTGCAGCAAGAAACAGGTGAAGATCTCTTCCCTCTTTCCATCTCTTTTCTGAGAGATGTCATGTAATATTTTAGAAATAAGTTGAGAACAGTCAACTTTGTCCCTTTCTGGACTCATTATTATGTGGGTTACAGTTGAAAAATTCTACAAAAGCTTGAATTCTTCATCCTTGACAAAGAAGAATTTCTCTTCATTCCTGACACTTTAAGCAAGATCTACCCTTATCTCCATGAACAGATTACTTCTTGTTTTCTCAAACAGTGTGTTTCTTCCCTAAACCTGGCTTAAGAGACAGCATCAGCCTTGCTCAGATTCTCCAGTTTGTTCACTAATTATGGTCTGGTAAATTAATATCTCCCTAAAAACTTGGACTTCTCCAAACATAACAAACATCATGTGGTTTCCAGCCCTGTGCAGGAATTACTGGGTTACCTTCTATGACCAGTGTTTGCATAAGATCCAGTCCCAGTGTTTGCATAAGATCCAGTCCAGCAACTCAAATACAGATTCAGCAAACACTCTTAAGGACTCAAATCTGTTGATTCAAAAAAAGCATAACGCCTTCCACACTGTTGTAGCACAATCACCTGCAGTTCTCAGTATCTGTAGAAGATCCGTAGTCACATGCAGGTGGAGATTTAACTGGCACTAGACATCTTTAGGCAACTGATCCTTTGAATGTCTGTTATTTCCCCTTTTGTTAAGATTTCTGTGATAAATTTGGGAATTATTTTCTTCAGGATGTTAAATATCCAGATTTATTTATGAAATGAAATGTAACATTATTTCAAATACCAGAGAAGATGTACGTAACTATATCCAAAGACTGTGAACTGATTTTAACTTCTTGCAAACCTATTAAAGGAGTGAATCTCTCTTATTATATGTGAGCAGATTGTGTAGTTTGGCTAGACAGGTAGATAGGTTTTGGGATATACCATGTCCTTATGGAAAGACACTTTTGAACTGATTCCACAGAAGGATTCTAGTGTCTGTCGGGGTTTTGGCAGCTGAGGAATATGGCTGAATGTTGAGCCTCTATCAATGACCCACTCCCCAAGGAGACTCAGCATCTCTGAAAGGCAAGCCAACTCTGCTCATATTTCCAACCTGGGCATAGCACTGGCCTTACTGAACCCTGCTGGGTTGCCACTTTTGTGGCTCTGCTCTCTTTATGTGGAAAACTTAATAACTTGGGTGCAGCAATGACCAGACCACTTCAGCTCTCAAAAATTTCTTCTTTATATGGTTCAACACTTGAAGTAATAACAGATACATGAGGAGAACAGTTAAGAGATGCTCAAGCTGATTCTGTACGAACTAGTTCAGTTCTGGAAGCTCTCGTACTGCCTAGATTTCTGTGTGCCAGTGTTGTAACACTCAGATTATCCTGGGTAAAAGACAACTGATGTCAGTGATGCCATATTGACTTAAACTAATTGGGGATCTAGTTCTTCATGTGTGACTGCAGAGAGACAACATGGAATGAACTTTCAGAGGAGATTAAATGAATCCAGAGTCTGACCACAGTTCGGAAACTTTGCCAGCCCCTTTTATTCGATAGAGTACATTTTATCATAACCAGAACATTCTCATTCTTTCCCCTAAAGAACATCTCATGGCAAACAGAGCTGTATAGAACTGAAAAGGGAAAAGAGCCAGAATCTCTATAAGGTCTATAAAGGAGTACACTGCAGCCCTCTAACTTATATGGAATGTGTTCAGATAGTATAGTGGCTGGCAGCACAAGCCCCTAAAATGAGATGTAAGCTGTCTGTGCGGGAAAGGAGTTGAAGTGAAACATAACAGAACAGCTAACCCCGAATAAAAATAAATAAATAAACACTTTTCCAGAAATAATTATATGTACTGGAACTGTTAAACGCATCAAATGTTTGAAAAACAGATATGTCTGCTAGATCGTTAATGTGTAATACTCCAAAAATAGTAACAACACTGCTTGCAGTAATCCAAAGCAGTCTTCCCTGTCATTGATACTACACTCACTCTGCTGCTCAGAGTTTAGTACCATTCTACTGCTTAACAACTTGTTGCTGTCTCTCTCCTCTTCTCGATGCGTTCATTATCAATAGGTACACCGCAAATCCTTGTTCCTATTCAGTAGGATCACATACAGTCTTTTAATTACTATAAAAAAATGGAGAGAAAGATATAATTTGCCCGAAGCGTTCCTGTTCTCTATGCGAACTTAAAATAATTTAATTTAGTATGAAAAACGTACAAACAAAACAACAGTGAAAGAAATCAGTGTATGGTGTAAGGTCTAAAAATGTAATGAAAAAAGTAAAAAGGCTAATTCTAAATCCATCTTTTTTTTTTTTTTGTAATAAAAAGGACAGATAAAACTGTTCTTCTTAAGAAGGATCTTTTTTTTTTCTTCTTTCAAGCAGCTATATCTGCCATATAATCTTCACTTCCCAAGTAATATCAGAAAGCAAGAAAAGGAGACAGGAAATTCTTCAGGAAAAAGCATTGAATTCCCATCAACAAGGATAGCAATAGATCACTCATTTTTAGCTATTTACATGTTAGATATCTAGTTTGAGCTACCTATCCAAACGTCTCCCACAGTTATGGAAACAGGTGGATATCCACTTTGAAGAATTCATACTATCCAAACTAAATGCTTTTTTCAGATTGTCCTAAATTAATCCAACTAGAGATACCTTTCTATATTTGGTATCAATACAACCATGAGTTAATATTTATTGCTACTGAAAACTTTGTGTCTGGTTACCATGAGCCCTCAGCAACACTGTCATCAAAATAGAAAGAACTGTGTACAGAAGCAGCCTAAGACCAGAGCTGGCATTCATCTCACCTAATCATCAATGTCTATGCCAATGTTAATTATCTGGATTTGCTTTGTCATCGGTGTGGAAAAAAACCAACACAAAACACCACAGAAATGTAGGCTGAAAGGAATCTGTGGGGGCCCATCTAGTCCAGGGCTATGAGTAGCACTAGCTCAGGCCAGTGCTGGCTTTATCTTGAAAATACCCAAAGATGGAAATTTTCAAGTTTTGCTAGGCAGCTTGCACTGGGCTTTCCAGAAAAACTCATCTGGACAGAAGTGTGGAATTGGATAGCCCCTCTAATCTGTTTTACTTGGTAGCTGTAGAACGATGCCAAATTTGGCTGCTTGCAGCGACCTTGTCAGATGTGAATGGTTGGCACTGATGGTTTTGCTGGACAAAGCCTGCCCTGGTTAGCCAAGCAGCATGTTGTCTGCGGGTGAGACTTAGCTCTCCTAATTTTAGATATTGAAAAGTTTGAGTGGTGAATCTAAGATCATCACACAGGCTCCTTCCTCCATCAGTGGAGAGGGATTTCCAAGGAGTAATTAATCCTATCCTAATATAGATATCTGAGAGCTGGAATGTATTGCCCTCACAATTTCATTATGTGTAGACTGCATGGCAAAAAGTATCCAGTAGGCAATGAAACATAAGCATTGCATGCTGAGACTTGTAGTTATGTCTAGAATAAAATACAGTTCAGCTTTTTAACATTTAATAACCCAATAAGATGAAGCCATTTCTTTTAAAGAAGCTTTGGCCACTCAGCTGGGAATGATCTAGTTATTTTAAGTATATTTAATACAGCTAGGGAAGGTTTTTCAAAAGGGTCACCAAGCTAAAAGGCAATTTATGGCACTTTTTTTTTTTGCATGAACAAGATATCCTTTTATTTACTTGCCCTGCCCTGTGACTCAATGTTCCCACTGGTATTGTAGCCTCTGTGTCATTTAGTATAGATAATGTGAATACTATCTTTTAGTTTAAATGGAAGAGAACCAGTTCATGGAATCAAGGGGAAAGGTGAGAGAAAGAGAGAGAACGTGTGTGAGAGAGTGAGATAAACTTGTAATACCTTACAAACAGGTGCTGGTAAATCAAGAAACAGCAACCTCTCCCTTGCAGACTAGATGCACTTCAGTGTCTAACTGGTAATTCTGTTTCAAGGAGGAAGCCCACAAATGCTGTATCTTTCACGGCTGCAGTCCCGTTTGCACTTCTTTTTCCTTTATGCTGGACATTTGCTCACATAATATGAAAATCTCAAGGTCAAGCATCTTTAAAAGCCTTGAAATTCTTAAATTCTGCTAAATGTGCCCTAATTTTTCCATCCAATGCAGACGAAAATTAGCTCCATCTGCAGATGAACATCTATAGATTAACTACTCATGTTTTACATACAGTCTCCGTAGATCTTTATAGATCTCTCTATATATATTTTAGATCTATATATATTACAGAGATCTATAAAGATCTACCAGTGAACCTAACCAAGAACAGACCTAGGTTTTTTTTCTGGTAGTTTGTAGCTTGGCTGTCCTAGCAGACATATTAATGCTTCCTGATGGAAACAGAGCATGAAATGGCATCTCTGTCACAAACTATAAAGATCTGTTACTCAGTAAAACAAGAAATAGAGTAAATTATTATTTCATGCAGTCTTTTTAAAACTGATAGGGTTTGGGATGCTTATTTGTGGTGAGTAGTTTCCTGTATGCTCTGTGACAGGCTCACCCAGTGACCACAGAAAGATCTGCAGTATAAGCAAAACTTCCTTGAAGACAGGTGTCAAGTGCCTCGAGTCTCTCCCTAAGCAGCTGAGCACACAGTGGTTGCATCCAGGTTACGGAGTTTGTCAGGTTGACAATGAGTTCTTGATTCAGTTACATCTTCAGTGAACATTTCACCTTCATTTTAGGCCTCTTCAACTGATTTGGCATTTATAGCAGTACAAAAGATTTATCAGTCAGCCCTGCTGGCTACCCACTTATGTACAAAAAACCTAATATTTTACCCCTTTATTTTCATTATTAGCTAAATAGGTATTTTTGGTTTTCCTAGTCTGGTTAAGTATGTATTTTTCACTATTTCCCACGGTCAGAACAAGCATCACAACTGCAGTCTGCTTCTTCTAGATCTGAGCAAGACACTGGAACAAGTGTCTCCTCCTCACTGGACCTTCCTGTGGACTTACCAGAAATCTATCAAATAATATCACAGTATCTACCTTTGCATTCAGTTAAAGCAAGGGTCTCATCAGAAGTGGCTGAAAAGCAGTAATTCCAGCTTATGAAATATACTGAGGTTTCAGAGGCTGCTCCAGCATGAAACCAATATTGCCTGTTATACATGTATGAAGAAACCAAACCTATTCTGGGAGACTGATTGGAATTTTATCTGTGACCTACAGATTAGTTACTCACCTTGGGAAAAAAAGAGAGCCAAACTCAGCTCCCCATAGAGAACCAGGCAGTGAAAGAGTTGAATTTGAGCTTTGCTTTTTCCAGGTAAGCGCCTTTCTCTTTCTGATACACTCTTGAACCTCAGAATCTCATTATTCGCATTTTCAGAGAAACTGCTATGTTTTGCAAAATACTTTGGTTTTAGCAAAATAGCTGTTGAGGAAGAAAAGAGCTAATCCAAACTTTGAAGTGACTATAGCTACTGAGAGCAAAATAAGCTGCTCCTCAGATGTTTGGCCTCCTGCTCTGCACGCTGCTGTCAAAAAGCGGCCATACAAAGTTATTGTTTCCACTCATACATGCATCAACATTTCTGAGTGAACACAATAGAACACTTGGGGGTTTTACAAGCCTAAATATTCCGAGGTGCCATTTCAGCCCGGTACATTTCCTTACTTCAGATTTATGATTAGCACGTCCAGCCAGTAGTAACAAATGAAAGCTCTTTCAGCCAGGCAAGTACTCACACCTGATCGCTCAGCACTAAAACACGGCCATACTTCCAGAGTTTAATTCACTCTAGAACTCAGCCTCACAGGACTTCCCAGCACTACAAATCATTGGCGCATTTGACAAATGCAGACTTGGTATTTTAATATTGTGTATCTCCCTTTTTTTCTTTTATAAACTTCCAGTAAAAATGGAATGACAATTACATATTTTGCAAGGTGAAATAAATTATGAGCACATGAGAATTAAATTACTCCACTAAAAATCTTTATAGATCATTCTAATCTACATATCAATTTTACCAATTCCTTTGATAAGGATTTGGAGCATTTTAACTCAATTTTGTAAGGAAGAAAGGTTCCCGTGGTTGGTCAGTCTTCTTTGTTTCCTTTCCACAGTGTTTAGACTGATTTTTTTCCTAACCTGATATGAAAGTAAAGGTTTCAAAAGATATCATAAGAATACACAGTCAGATACAGGAAAAAAGATTCTCATGACTGTTGAAAGTCAATGTGGATTCCCCAGTGTATAATAGAGTAGAAGCTTTTGTGTTCCTATAACTAAAATTATTAAATCATAAGAATAGAGTTATTGGAAACTAGATTTTCATAGTTATGGTTCTTACAGAACAATATAGCTTTTTTGGAGATACAGACTTGATAAAGGAGGCAGACAAGTAAGGTTCTGCTCTGAACATTTATGGACAGACTGTATAGGTGTCTTTGGTTAAATATGTGTTCTTTAGCAATAACATTTGATACTATCAAAGCATTCATGAGAGCTGCAAATTCTGCCAAGAGCTTTGTGTTTGAGCTAATTGCCCAATTTACAAGGCTATATTCTAAAAGCAATAAAAACTACGAGTTGCAGCATCTCACTGATAGAGGCCCAAGACACAACAAATGTGCTTGCGAAGTGCTTGGTTGAAGTACAAAAAATTATGCCAGCTTGTCAGTTCTCTAGCTAATGGGAAGCTAAGTTATTCCACTTATTGGTTGTTTTGTGTTGTTTTGTTTTGTTTTCCATAGAATATTCGAACAGCTGTGTGATTTCACCTCCTCCATGAAGCTGCATTTTCCAGGATGGAGGATGGTCCTGTTGTATCTTGAACGTCCTCCTGGCTGCAGTGCAGAGCAAGAACATAGCTCAGCTGGTGAAGCCAGCTGTGGAGGGGGGGAAATAGGGGATATTCACACAACTTTCTTCCTAATCCACCGTCTTAACTTATTTTAACTCAAGTGTTCTGGTTTTGTTCAACACTCCACAAACTGCTCAATTTGGACATGTTTTATCAAGGAAAAGTTCACATTTTTTGCTTACATTGTTACAGGAAGAATATCATTCTAAATAGAAGTCCAGCTTTTCATGTAAAATAATTCAAGCAGTAAACCTACAAGTGTTCAGGACGAGGATCCTTAGCTTATTCACTGAAATGAAGAAAAAATGAAGTTTCAGAATTTTCAAGAATAATTTTTTGAAGCATAGATTGTAATAACTACAACAACACATAAATCCGGTACAAGAAGTAGAAAAGTCTACTTTTAAGAACAAGGTTTCATTTATCTGTGGTTTCAAGCAACAGTATTTGTCAGCAGAAATCTGTCATGAATAGATTCACTTAACTCCAAACTATACTTCATCTGTTGAATACCATTTGCTTTTGCAAGTAAGGGTAAGAAATATCTTTGCATCTCTTAGAAAGGTCATAATGCTTTGGACGTCGCATATTCACAGAGACTGAAAAGAATACTTTCACTTTTAAAGTTTTTTATTCAGCCTTTACTTTTTCTCACCTTCATTTTATAACACTATTTTAACAGGTTTTCATGAGTATCAAATGTTGACATAAAATCAAGTGAAAGTCCCGACCATATATATCCACAAGCACTATTATCGCGGAATTTTCATGAAATGATTTTAATAACTCAATTTCTTCTTGGTCACCTTAGTAAACACAGCTAAAGAAATAGCTACTCTGTAGGACCAAATATTTTATGCCTCAACATCAAGGCCATTCTAATTTCTTTGCATCCATACTTCATGTAGAAACCATATATTGATGTCACAGAATCACAGGAGGTGGAAGGGACCTCTGACAATCACCTAGTGCAACCCCCCGCTAAAGCAAATTCCCTACAGTAGGCTGCACAGGAGAGTGTCCAGGCAGGTTTTGAATATTTCCAGAGAAGGAAACCCCACAACCTCTTTGGGCAGCCTGTTCCAGTTCTCTGTCACCCTCACAGTAAAGATCTTCCTCACATTCATATGGAAATTTCTGTGCTCCAGTTTGTGCCCACTACCCCTTATTATGTCACTGGGCATCACCAAACAGAGTCTGGCCCCATCCTCTTGATGTCCACACTTAAGATACCAGGGGCCTAGATATGCTCTAGGCCCCTTATCCTCTTTGTGGCCCTCTGCTGGCCTCTCTCTAGAAGTTCCCTGTCGAACTGAGGAGGCCAGAAATGAACACAGTGCTCCAGATGTGGCATTACCAGGGCAGAGTAGACGGGGAGGATCACCACCCTCGACCTGCTGGCCACACTCTTTTTCATGTACCCCAGGATACCGCTGGCCTTCTTAGCCACAAGGGCACTTTGCTGTCTCATGGCCAATCTGTTGTTAAGCCAGGACACCCAGGTCCTTCTAGCAGGGTATAAATTTTTGAAAGCTTTTGTTGTTTTTGCTATCTCCTCCTGCTTCCTACATTATACAATAAATTGGTTGTTAACAGAAATGAATTTGACTCAGCCAGTATGGTAGTAAAGCAGTGGCTGCTGGGCTGCCAGTGTGCAAAAGCTTTGGTTCCCAGGCTTCCAGCCAGCACAGACTAAACACATTAAAGAGGTAACTTGTTCATGGTTGATGAAAGATGGGAAAAACACGAAAGTACTATCTTGTGGGTTTGGTTATTTTTTTCTTTGTTAGAATTTCATATGCAATTAGTGTATCTTAAAAAGCAGAGATAGTACATTACTTCCATCCTAAACAACGTTCTAAAATTGGACTGCATGCAAATCTTCTGCACTTATGATTAGCTCCCTTGCCTAGCACACGGCATTGCTGCATCCGTTCTGTTTTGTACAGCTGTAGATGGTGAAGTAGTTTCCAAACTCCAATTGCCACATTTCTTGTAGAAGGAACTTGTGTTTTCCTTGGTTGGCAAGTCTAGCATACACCTATGCATGCTTGGGGGGCACAATAAGAACAGCTGTGATGGCCTTCAGCCATCAATCTCCTTGGTCACAAGAAGAGGTTTATGAACCGTCTTGAATTCATACCCATTCAAACTTAAACATGAATTTAGTTTCAGTAAAGACAGTGGTACTTCAATGCATAAAGAAAGTCAAGCACAGGTTTTCTAAAATAAAAATGGTTTCAGGAAAAACGCTGCATGGTTTCTTCCCACCTTCTGCTTTGGGTCCCCAACCTTCAACCAGGTGGGTCCAACACTACCCTAGGATCTTCTGGCCTCCTCTCAATTCTTTCTCTTGAAGAAAGTTCACATTTATTTTGTTTTCATTTCTGAATCAGAATAAGGTCTATTTCGAAATGGCAAAGTGCTACATAAAATGGAATTTCCTTCTTCTGTTCAGTAATGACTTAGAGTTGCAGTTTAAATAAAAGAAAATTCTATTTTTTATTAAACTAACTGCCATGTGTCAGCAACACTAAAGGGTCAAACTAGAATTGATGTTGCTTTGTGATGCTCAAATGGGTAGTAAAATGCAATTATTTCCTTCTCAAAATGCCATGATGACTTTTTTCCACTCATTTATATGGTATCTTATTACATGCTCCTTAAATGTGCAGAGGAGAGGCATTCCAGTGAAATATCCCTGCCATGAGATCCCATGAAAACTCACACTTATCTGCAATATAAATATTTCTCTCTCTCCTAGCTCAAAACTTGGTTTATCAGCTTTTTTCCTTAAGAGCTCACAAATTTTCTTTCCTACTCAACTGAACTTAGGAAATACATTTAAGTGGAACTGTGAAATATTCAAGATTCAAGGTCGCGTATCCCAGAAACTAGGGAAACCAGTGCAACATATGAAGAATGCCAGTGTGATTAGCACTAAGTAGTGCCAAACACACAAACATAATATGCGCAACATGACATCTCTAACACCATCATTTTAACTGATCCTATCAAACAGTCATAACTCCTATCACACACATGCTGACCAGGGCTTATATAGCCCTGGATGCCTATGGCATCGCTTTCATAAACAGATGTGCACACTCTGAATGGAAAGTGAGCAAATGTTTTGTTTTCTTTGACAAAATCTCACC
Source organism: Aquila spilogaster (assembly GCA_024606505.1). Classification (NCBI taxonomy): domain Eukaryota; kingdom Metazoa; phylum Chordata; class Aves; order Accipitriformes; family Accipitridae; genus Aquila; species Aquila spilogaster. The sequence goes on from JANHGO010000954.1 coordinate 30,653, forward strand.
ACACAGCACATTGCTCAGTGCCCACAGTACTTCCAGACCACCAGCTCTTCAGGTGAAGGTAGCATTAAGGCGAGGGACCTCCGGAGGAGAGCTGGTGATACCACCTTCTGGTGGTGCTATGAACTTTCCAATTGATTGAGGAAAAACATTCATGAATGCAGGCAGTAGGATAATATAACTTAATTTCCTTTCTCAGCTAACTGATCATGTCAATGGATTTCAAGACAGGCTGGAGGAAATGAATATGCATACACTGCTACCAGGCTGCTCTTTATCAGAAAAATGCATTAGCAGGTTACAAATACCAGCTCCTGTTCCTCTTGTTTCACGTAGCTCACAATAAGGCAGAGCTAGCATTGAATTGTTGCTTAACTCAACCCAACATCTAGGTTGTGTACAAACAGCCTTTAATTAAGAAAAAGACTGTGAAGACTGCAGCAGTGTATTGGTGTGAAATCCTAGTTTTGGAGGGAGAGAGGAGGAAGAAGGGTGATGATAGGGCCACAGCTCTCTGCCAGACAGGCCTTGCCCATAACCCTGTCTCCTCTCCTCCTGCACCTTCAGTCTCACTGTTGGAAGCCACTTCCACCCCTGGAGCTGGACTGCGGTAACACTCTGGGTCAGCACAAACCAGCTCTTACCAAAGTTGCTGAGAGATTTGCTATCATCTTCAGAGGAAACAAAACAAACCAAAAACAGCTTGGCTTTTTGGGTTTTATCTAGTCTTATTTTGCATGCTTTTTGCATGTATGAGGTAAGCTGTTCAGTTCCATCATGTTTCTGATAATAGTTCCAGAAGGGAATTTCCTCTTCTCTACATTGCAGTTCTTCTGCCTTTTCATTCTCCATCCCAACCTGCTTAAGTAGTTGCTCCTTTATGATAACATTACTTCACTATTCACATTTAAATGCTTTTCCTCCCTCCTCCTACCATAAATGACTTTCTCAAGCCATGTGTATTAAATTGTATTAACTTGCCTCATTTGTTTGCATGCTGCTATCCTTTTAGTAAATTCTTTGCATTCAGTTTTGTTCCCATGGTATTGAAATAGATATAGATACAAATAAACATTTATACATTTTTATTTATTTATTTTTAAAAAGCTTAGAATTGTAATTCCCATGCTGAAGAACTGAGGAGGCTACGTGTTGAAGTTTGGTAAGGCACTGATCTCAGCTATGCCATTCCTTATCCTAAGGAAATCACTGCTTTAACAACAGCACGCATCTCATGTTAAGTTAATACCTAATTTGTCCTGCAGGAATCTTACCTGTGCTACCACTCTCTGCTCACCCCCATGGGCTATGCCTTTAATGAAGCACTGGTGCTGGCAGGGGCTTCTTTCCTCAGTCACATCTATGTGAAGCAGGTTGGAAAGTTAGAAGCAGTCAATCTGTTGTAACCACAGAAGAGAGTGCAAAAGATGGAGTATCTCATTTGCTGGGGGCTTGCTTTACAAGGAGTGTGTGCAGCCAGCACATCATGAAGGCTAGTGGGCAATTTCCAGATAAAATGGGTTTTGCTCAGAAAATGCTGACTCACTGAAAATAAAACTTTCATTGTGTGTGCCAGCTTCAATGAAATACTGATTGGTAAAGGGTTCTCTGCTGGAGCTTGGGTTTTTTTCTCAAAACTGCAAACAGAGGACCACCTCTGAACAGATGAAAACATAGGTCTCAGAATGGCACCTGAGATGAGAGAGGCCTGGGGCTCTGTTCCTTTCTTCATGTGGATTCTGCTCTCTAAGCACAGAAACTCACAAGTGAAAAATGATGAAATGATACCTGGAAGCCAAATCTTTCATTTTCAATTGCTTATCAACTTCAGAACTTTGCACTCAATAGTAACTATTCTCACTGAATGATGTATGTGGAATGTAATTTTTCAGTGCTACACGTGTTAGTGCTACTTTGGTAGTTTGGTAGCATTAAAATTATATATACATGCCACAGGCTTCTCTGTTTGGCTCTGTAATATACTGTTAAAGTCAAGAATATTTTTAAATGACTGATATAAATCCAACAGCATTAGGCCCCTCCAGCACTGTTCTGTTTATTTACTGTGGAGTCTTTACAGAGATGCAAAGAACACCTTGATAGAAAATAAAATCTGAAACCTCTGTCTTCCTGCAATGTACTTTTGACACGTGCTACTGACACGTCAAATGTAGCAATTTCTGCTAAGCAGCTTACCTACTGCTCCTGTGGCCTCACAGCAGTTCACCAAATAATCTCTACAGGACATTTGTGTATGATTATGGCACATCGTAACAGGCCCTGGGAAGACAAAACTCTCCTGGTGAGCCATCCCATCTACAGCCCTGTACTCCTGCAGTAGGAACTGTATGGCAATGGGACCGGAAGGAAGAGAATGGGAATTCCTGACCTGAGTCTCAAAGGGTATCCTGCAAGATATTTTGCTGCAACAATGATTTTTATTTCTGTTACATTCACTGAATTCACATAGTTGAGTCATAGATTAATTTTCTTATGTGGCTAACAACCTCATCACTGGAGAGAGGTACAGTATCATTTCTGTTAACTTGTGTTAGGCAGTAGGATTGTAGTCATGATATAGGTTGAACTGCCTGTCTTAGCTCAGGAGAAAACAGACCCGTAGCAGAATCCAAAGCAGAATGGGGCAGTCTAAATAGCTAAGTCTTGACTTCAGCAGAGCTTTTGACACTGTCTCCTGTAACATTATAGTAGGTTAACTTAGTAAGTATGGGATAGATGAGTGGGCAGGGAGGTGGACTGAGAACTGGATGATTGGCAGAGCTCAGGTGGTTGTGATCAGCAGCACAGAGTCTTGGTGGAGGCCTGTAGCTAGCAGTGTTCCCCAGGGGTCAGTGCTGGGTCTGGTCTTGTTCAACATTTCATCAGTGACCTGGATGAAGTGATAGAGTACATCTTCAGCAAGTTTGCTGATGATAGCTGGAAGGCTGATACAGCGAAAGGTTGTGCTACCATTCAGCGATACCTGGATGGGCAGGAGAGCTGAGTGGAGAGGAACCAAATGAAGAGTCCTACACCTGGGGAGGAACAACCACACACATCGGTGCACATTAGAGGCTGATTCTGCAGAAAAGAGCCTGGGTGTCCTGGTTTAACAACAGATTGGCCATGAGACAGCAAAGTGCCCTTGTGGCCAAGAAGGCCAGTGGTATCCTGAGGTGCATTAAAAAGAGCGTGGCCAGCAGGTCGAGGGTGGTGATCCTCCCACTCTATGCCGCCCTGGTGAGGCCACATCTGGAGCACTGTGTTCATTTCTGGGTTCCTCAGTTCAAGAAAGACAGGGCACTTCTAGAGAGAGTCCAGCGGAGAGTCACAAAGATGATAAGGGGCCTGGAACATCTCCCTTATGAGGACAGGCTGAGAGACCCGAAGCTGTTCAGCCTGGAGAAGAGAAGGCTGAGGGGATATCTTATCAATGCTTATAAATATCTCAAGTGTGGGAGTCAAGTGGATGTGGCCATGCTCTTTTTAGTGGCACAAACTGGAACATAGGAAGTTCCATATGAACATGAGGAAACGCTTCTTTACTGTGAGGGTGACTGGTGCAGACTGTCCAGAGAGTTTGTAAGGTTTCCTTCTCTGGAAATATTCAAAATCCACCTGGATATTTTCCTGTGCTACCTACTGTAGGGAAGCTGCTTTAGCAGTGGTTTGGACTATGTAATCTCCAGAGGTCCCTTCCCATCCCTACAATTCTGTGATTTTCTTAAAAAAATGGAAAAATGTATTGCGGTCATAGCGCTGATGGAGCTTAGACATATAATCCTCACTCTATAGCACTGGTGACCTTCTGTTTATACTGCACTTTTTATCCAGATGGATTCCAAAGAAATACACAAAACTGTGTTTGTGTATACAAGACTTCACCCAGTGCAAGCCTGTAGGTCCCTCAGGAATGGGGCTCTGCAGCTGTTTAAACAGTGCACAGACATACCCAGCAGATCCGAGGGCCTCCAGGCTGAGGCTGGAGCAACAGCTTAGACCCAAGCTCATTAACCCTCCTGAGTGTTTGGCTACAGAGATACAGGAAAGTGCCAGCTTCACAAAGGTTCTTGGCTGCTGGTACATTTAACATCTTTCTTCACCTTTACGTGTCCTAGTTCTGAAATTAGAGAAGTAGCAATCATCTCCTTACAGATGACTTGGAGTTAGGCTCCTCAGAGCAGATTTCACTGCTGTCTACTTTTAATCCAGAAAATACACAGAAAAGGCCATCTTTGGCCCTGTTAATCTGTATTCTTTAGATAGATGCTCAGTACACTGGAATTTAGAGGGCATGTATACCTTCCCTATGCTGAAGTCAGTGCCTAGCTTCATTCAATATCTATGGCATTAACCCATCTCCTGCAGCTAAGGTACCAAAGCAAAATATCCAAGTCACCATCCCTGGAGGTTTTCAAGAACCACATAGTTGTGGCACTTAGGGACGTAGTTCAGTGCACATGGTGGTAATGAGTTGATGGTTGGACTAAATGATCTTAGTGGTCTTTTCCAACATTAATGATTCTATGAAACCAATTTTTTATCTGTCAGCTGTTTGTAATGTAGCAGAGTTAGGCATTACCTTGGTATCTGTTCTGGTTTGGCAGTTTCAAGAGCTTAAGCACTGCTGGATATGGGCAGAACTATACTTCTGGATTTAGACTTCTTAAGCTTGTCTGCATTTCTCTTTGAATTCTTGAGTGAGCTAGAAATCTAATTCTAGAAGAGATTTCACAATGAACTAAACCAATCCGCCTTTCCATTTTGCATAAAGAAAACCTATACGTCTAAAAAACAAGTAGAAAAAACTAGAAGCCTGAGACAGAAACATTACTGGGAAGAATGCTGTTCTCCTGACCCAAACCCATCTGGGAATCCTCAGCAGGACCCTTCCCAAGGAGTTATCACTGATGTTTCTCCTTCCAGAACAGGGGAGGTTTGTGTCTCCTAGCAGCTATCTGCCTACTTTTGAAGATATCAAAGCAAAACAGGCACTTCCAGGGCTTCATTCTTCTGATCAAGCTCAGATAGCTGGGGCAGGATACAGTTTGAAAGAAAATGTATTGGAAGTAGGCACCTAAGTGAGAGCAATATGTCCAAACAATCATGGAGATCTAGTCAACTCAGTTGCTGGAGATCAGAGAGCAATTTAGTTCACTTTACATTCACAACTACGTGTGGTGGGCTGAACTGCCTCCTGGTCTCCTTTCACAGCAAAGACCATCTCTGCTGACCACACTGGTCACTTAGCAACCTGGCTCACATTCAGACACATCCTGGTCTCAGCCATCAGAATGGACCTGAATCCTACCCCTACCTAAAGGCTGAGATGAGTCATGGACTGTTTCTTCTTGATCATTACAAAGGAATCACTGACAGCTGAGGAGAGCTTGGAGGTGATCTGGTAATCTTATCATATCAGGATCTGCACCAGCACTCTCCTACTTCTCACATTATTAAAAACACTTCTTGCTGTATTGTGAGGTTCTTCTGACAAGCTCTTACTTGCGAAGGCTCTGCCTGTCCTTGCTCCCAAACACCTAGCTGCAAACAGCCAGCTTTGTATACAGACGAGATGAAACACATTCGAAGGTGATTGTTAATGAAGTGATCCTCTGAGGTCAATCATTACAGTCATACAAACAGAGCTACTGAACTCACCAGAGCCACCAAAGTAAGGAAGGGAGATCAGCCCCTAGAGCTCATTTAAATTAAAGTCCCAGTTCTGACTGCGTGTTTCCTGGTGTTAACAGGATTTTGCTTGGGCTCATGTTAGCAAATGGGGACATAGTTACACACTTAAAACTGAACAGAATTTGACAGTGCAACCTTTTCCTTATGTTAGAAATCTACAGCTGTGTGCCAAATATGCAAGATAAAAGAATATAACAGAACTGAAATAGTATAAAGATATGTTACAGAAAGCATACATTTTTATAGCTACATATTTTTTCCAGTTGATTCCACCCAGTCCAGCTCTCTTCAAATAATTGTCATTAATCAAATACAAGTATAGGCCCCTTGGGTCTAACTCAGACTTGAAGCTAAGCACATGTGTAAGTGTTTGTTGGTCTGGAGTCTTAGTTGTTGCAATGCTATTGAAAAGCATTCTAGAATACATTTTTTTCCTCCATCATCTCCCCTCCTCCCACTCAACAAATCAAATTACAGAGGGTTTGATCTAATCATTTTGAAAAATGTTTTCATATATCAAATATAGTCTTACCCTCTTCACCCCTCC
>JANHGO010000955.1:0-36872 GCA_024606505.1 Aquila spilogaster
GGTTGTGGATGCCCCATCCCTGGAGGCATTCAAGGCAAGGCTGGATGTGGCTCTGGGCAGCCTGCTCTAGTGGTTGGCAACCCTGCCCATGGCAAGGGGGTTGAAACTAGATGGTCTTTGAGGTCCTTTTCAACCCAGGCCATTCTATGATTCTATGGTTTTATTTGACAGTAAGAAGCATAGCCATGTCTTTGAAGGTAAACTAAAGATAGATTCCTTCTTTTTAAAGCAGAGTTAGTATCAGATGACCAAGCGCACAGCAGGGGTTCTTGCTATACATCATGTTATGTTTCAGTAGCTAGATATAGATGTATTACCTCAAAAATACTGTGAAGATCGTGCTGAAACAATTCTCCAGATACAGTAGTCATGCCAGTTGACTCTTTTAAGTCCCAGGTGGGTTAGTCAGTACTGGTGTGCCTGGCTGCTGCGTGTGGCCAGCATTCAGGGCTTGGCACAGAGGTGCCTGAGTGACTGCGGAGGGAAGGGCTGGTATCATGCATGACATGTGCTAGGAATGTAAATTCTTCATAATCTCCTTGTGCCATCCCTTCCTTGTGTTTCATGATTTGTGGTTATGAAAATGCTCAGTGCAAAATTGAGGCTATGCAATGTGATTGCTCGTGCATATTACTGAGAAGACAAGTGGGTGGCAGTCTGCCTCTGTTTGCTTAGATCATCCTTTGTCATAACAAATAATTGTATCTTCCTGAGCTACATGTGAGCATGGAGTATTTATGGGGTTGAATGTACAGTAGATAAGGCTGTTCCTGAGTTGACACGTAACTGAGACATGGCTGCAGTTGTTCTTCATTTCACTGGTAGCTCAGCATCAGGAAAAATGTTGATTTGGTACGATGTTTGCTGTCAATTGTAAAATCCTGTATTTCTCATTTTGTTTTAAACAGGTGTATTTACTGGTTCTTGCTGCAGTTTCAGGCTGTGATCAAATGGAAGCAAAGCAGGACATTGGTACAGAATGCCAACTTTTGATACTGATCATGTCTGTTCCCTCACACAGAGGAGGCCTCATGGGGCAGGGAGCAGGCCTGGGCCACAAGTAGAATAAGGACTTTCCTGTCACTGTCTTAATCATTCCTGACTAACATACCTGCCCATGAAAATCTCCTGAAGCTTTTCTTGGCCTCATTTCTGATCTGTAGTGGTGAATTGCTAACTAGCTCATCTACGAGTTTCCAGACTGGGGGGAAATGGGCTCATGGTCAGTGGTGAGAGTATGGTTGATTCCTTCTCATTTCCACTGAGAAACATCTGCAAAAAGAAAGATTCAGAGTTGTGCAAAAGCCATAGGATAGCGAAAAGGGAAAGTAGCCAAGCTTCTTTCCTCAGAGGCTTAAGGATGAGAGAAAGAGGTGAGGTGATTGCAGTGGTCTTTTGCAGGCCTTCAGTGAATTAACCAAAGAAGGAATGGATGGAAGAGGAGTTTCCACCTGTAAAACCTGATAATTGACATCCTAGCAGAAGTGACCAAGAATCCTCAACTGAGTTGGTGACCATATTTGGGCAGGAAAGAGGGTACTGTTACATGAGAAAAAGAAAAAAGAGATGAGCGGGTCACACAAGCAGTGAAGAGAAGCTGAGCAAGGAGGATCAAGTACAAATGAATGGGGGGGCAAAGCACCCTGCTGAGAAGGGGGAAAGCAGAATAGCAGAACAGTGTTTTGTGAAAGACTGTCTGTCTTCCAGTGGTAGTTCTCAGGCCACTTTGCTGGGATCACTTGTAATGAGCATTAATCACCTGTTCCAAAGTAGTTCTCATTATTGTAACAGGAGCCAGTTCCAGTCCACACCTCTCTCTCACCTGCAGTAGTATTGACCTCCTTTCTTTGCTTCTCTTGAACACAGCTTAAAATTCAGGAACAGTCTAAAGAGCAGTTCAATAGAGAAAAAAGAGGATGTTTGTTTTATTTTTAATTAAATAATATAAAAAAGTTTTTTATTACCTGAAAAATTGAATGGAGAAACTGCAGAAGTTTCAGAGTAGAGACTTCAGTGAAAATTATTCTAATTGATTAGGTTTGAACTTTGTCACTTGACAACATTATGAAACAACAAGTAAATTTGTAAGTGTAAAACAGCAGGACAAATGAGTGTTTCATGCATGTACTGAAACTGCTGAAATGATTTCTGCAGTAAGGTGCTTGTAGCACAGATCTAGCGCTCTGTTCTGAAAGTCTCAGTCTTCTCCCTGGAAACAGCAGTTCCTTCGTACAGTTTGGATAAGATATACAGAGAAAGTTTCAAAGTCACTTTATATGTCTGGTAAATGCGGACCAGTTCCCAGTCCTGAATTATAGGTACAGTGCAGGCAGAATGCATTTTCTTCAGTACACGATGAGAAAGCTTTTGATCTTTGTGATCAGATTATCTTGTTAGTGGCTTTTGAGAAGGCAGAAGGAGAAGATGATAGCCCACAAAGACCAATGCATTGACCTTTTTCCACTTACTATGCCTTTTCCAGGCTTGTGTATAATTTTAACCTGTGATGAGAAAGACAAAACAACCATTTCTGCCTTCCTGAAATGTTAGCAGTGATCTGCCAGACTTTTTGTTTGTCCATATGTTGGATTTTAACCTGGTTTCATGAACAAGCACAGCTTACACGACTGTGCTCTGGTGTGTCCCTGTCTGTCAGGCTTGCAACTCTTTCCATATATTTTTAGTCCCTTAGCTAATTTTAGCCAAATGCACTGTATTTTGAATTCCATGAGCAGAGGACAGTCTGGTAAAAAGACTGTACTGTGAATTCAGTCTTTGCTGAGACATCATAGAACCTTTGTGGTTCACATACCTGTTTCTTGCAGGTATATTCATTCCTATCTCTTCCCTTTTTAAATAAAAATGACTTAGCAAAAGCAATCAGTCGTGTGTCCTCATGTGTTACCATGGGAGCATAGCATCTGGAAAGAGGGAGTCTTTTATTGTCAAATTCATGCAACATGGAATTATTTGCTTGTTTCATTAAAGCACCTGGCTTTCCCCAACGAAACAGTCTGGATTGGCTCTTCATGCAAAATAAATTGGTACATAGCTCTACTATGAACATGCTGGTTCATAGCAACACAGGCTGCTATCCTTTCTTCTTTTATACATATGTGGCACCTTTGGAATAATACAACACATTTAGGAATGCGATTTCAGAGAAGTCCGGTGGCAGTGAGGCAGCGTGATTGTTTAAATGTTTCTGTTTGGGTTGCAGTGGTGGTAGAACCGTTAACTTGCATAAAGAATAATTTATGATTTAGCTGCCAGCATCAGTACATCTAAAAGGAATGACAGGTGTTGCTATGCGTGTTATTAACATGTTTTCTGTATTTTATTCCACACTGTATTTTAGTGCTCAGTTGCTGGGATTTAGAGTAGAGGAGACTAAACAGAGCACTGCTTCTGTCATGTTTTAACATGCAACATCAAGTGCAGAGCCTGAGTCCATTGAGCACTCCCAAATAATGAGAGACTGATGTTCACAAGTCTTTCCAGTGAAATGTCAAACTTCTCATACTATGAAAATGATCTTTGCCAACATAAACTTGAAAGCAGATAATTATCCAAGAACATGAAACAGAATTAACATGCACTGGAGCATGTCATGAAAATTTCCTTCAGCAAATAGAGTAATTGCTGTCTCAGTACAAAGCAAGGAGAAAAGTTGGCTCTGCTCTTTTGATGATGTAGAGCAGCCGCTGTTTACTTACTTAACCCATGAAAACACACAGCTTATCAGAAGGATGCCATTTAAGGACTGGTGGAGTGCGTCCAGTCTCCTGATTGCAGGCACTTCTCATTTCCTCATTCCCAAGTCTGATCAGACAGAAGATTCTTGCCTATTATTAGATATCTAGAACCTGATGAGACAGAACTCCTAGTCAAACAGCATGTTTGCAAACCGTGCAAAACCCCAGCAAAAAATTAATGCATTTTTTGAGCCACGTTTTGTCTTCAAGCACAGCTAAGATGCTTCATTCTTAGTCTAGAGGAAAAAATGGACATCATTTGATAGTGAGACATAATCCGCCCATACAGGAATCAGACAAGCAAGGGAATAACTAAAATGGCTAATAGGAGTGGTTCTGGTTTGTGATTTTGGTTTTACAAATCAATTTTCTAATATTAGAAACCAGCAGAGCATAGAGGCACAGAATGGAAGCCTGGAAGAGACCTGCTGAAATATCACATACAGCTTATTGACATCACAGGCAACTTACCTCACAGATTTATTCAACCAGACCTTGCAAATACTTGATGATTTTTGTCTCCATCTTTTATTTGGTAGAGTGCTTGCAAAATTATTAACTCTGATATTTAAAAAGCTTGCTTCTTCATCTTTATATTTCTGTGTTAGTTTTATTCTCAGAGATCTCTCCACATTTAAAGGAAGAATGAAATATATTTATAGACAGCAATCAAATTCTCCCAGTCAACCATTCAGAGAAGTTTCTTTTTTTTTTTTTTTAATTTTGGTCATTTCTTTAGCCCTTCTCTAAAGTTAACCCACTTGAAACTCTTTTTTTTTCCAAAAATGGAGAAACAGTGTCTGAAGTAATGTAGAACAGGCTCATTTGTGAGAGCATGGGAGGTGACGCTTGCTAGATCTGGCTTGGTGCCTTGCTGTTGTGGTGCTGCTGAGACACAGGTTGTTCATCTCCCAGCTGCTTGCCCTTGCAGAGAATTGCACATTCCAGTCCTAAAGCAGTATTACAGTTATTATAAAGAGTAAGTGCAGCTCCAGCTTGTGATATCCCTGTCACCCATCTAATATGTTCATGGATACCACACTCCACGTCTGTGTCTAGAGATGTTGTAACCCACAATTTTCTTGCAGAGGGCAACAAATGCTTTGTGGCACTGGCACACCTAACAGCCCTCTGCCTTTGAAGGTTATGTGTCAAATAGCCACTGTCCCAAAAATGAACTGTTTGGAAGAGTCAAAGAAACCAATAATAGTATTTTTTATCTCAGATTTTTGTTACAGTTGCCTTTTAACTTCAACAAGATACAGAAAGTCTCAAGATAATGAGAGCTTTTTTAGCTGTATGCTCTATTTTCAGACTATACATACTGCAATTTAAAAAGCAGATTTTATTTTTGGAGAAGACTACACTAACTACCTAAAGCTGAAGTGGATGCCCGTGGCAGGGACTAACCCAAGATGTATGTAACAGGCACACCAAGCATCAAGTGAGAAGGGTTTTCTTTGGTGTGTTATGTAATACCAAATATTAACTAATTTTCACAAACTGAGGTAAAATGTCAGAAAGAGATATCTGCTTGCTTCTTTGGCCCATCTGTTTTAGTGACTTCAAAACATTGTATTAATGCTTTTTAAACAGCTGATGTGCGTGGTTAGAAGAGATCATTAACTTGAGTAAGTCCTTTTTTGTGTGTTCTCAGTTTATATAATTCACAATTAATACCTTTTGGGTAAGGTATTACAAATCTAAACTAGGAGCAGGAACTGCGGTATAAGGTGAATCTGTAAAAGACACGTTTGATATCTGATGAAATAATTCTCTAACATTTGTAATCAACTGAAAGCTTTTAGCTCCTCTGCTGTGGAATATGCATCTGCAGTGGTCTGTATGGGAAGTCAGAGGGAAGAAACCAGGTGGGAGGAAGGGCAGAGAGGGGAAATGAAGTGTATTCAAACATATTTGAAAGTGCAGATGCTGAAGTGTCTAGTGTGTCACCTGGCAGTAACAAATGAGGAAGAGGATAAAGAGTCAGCATGTGCAAACCAGGAGAACAAGAAGTAATCACAGATAAAGAAAGACTTAAGCAAATATAAAGCCCTGAAGACAGGACTGGAAAGAATAAAACCATGAGAAAAAGTTGCATATAGAAAATAGAGGAATGATTGTAGGAGTCTTCCACAGAAATGCTAGGAAGGAAGGTATTTGCCTTGTAGGAATTCAGGTGCAATTTCAGAAAATAGTATTTCACTGATGTAATTGGTGGGGGGGAGGAGGGCGTGGGAACGACTGAGCAAAGCAAATAAAAGCACCAATTGCATCAGTTGTTTGGCTTGAAAAGATGAATAAAGTCAAGAAGCAAGTCCTGACCTTCCCAAATGTTATACAGCTAATACTGAAGCTACTTGGAAACACAGTAGGAGAGTTGGTGAAATAATTAATCTATTTTGAAGGAAAGATTTCTGGAATGAAGCAGAAGGGGGAAAACAGCAGGTAAAACACCTTAGAAATGTGTGCGTCATTCTCCCCACAAGGTGGATTTGATTGAATATACAGAATTGCACTCCTCATTCTGCATGTTCTTTGTTGAATAACTTCAACCAGGAACTTGTGAAATTTATTCTGGTAAGAAACCAGTGTAGAGTAGAAGCCTATGACTAGTTACAGGTCTGGCATGGCTGTTCTACGTATGCACCACTTCAAGTGGAAGCACTTCCAGGTGATTTGGGAAATTTAATAGTAGAGCAAACCAGAAGAAGGCAGAAGAAAAAATCAAAAAAGCAAAAGAAAGAGCTCCCAGAATGCTATGTGTAGCTAGAGAGGAGATATTCGGGGGCAGAGGAGGTAAGGGAGCTGTTGGTCCCCATTTTGTGGGCACACTCCTGGCACTTTTGCTTTGCATGTGGCATTTGTGCTTTGCATGTTGCTGTGTGCTTGAACAGAGCCTTCCCCATCAGTTTGTACCCCAGCAGCATTGGCATAGACAAGAAATACTGATCTCAGTGCAAATAAATACAGGGTACGTAGGCAAAAGAGAAAATCACAAAACAAAGGAATCTACCGCTACTGGACCAGTTCCCAAGGTGAAAAATATCTGGTCAGGAGAGATGGGAATACAATTAAAAAAACATGGTAAATCCTTAACCATGTTGCATGAATTATGCACAGCTGTTGAATTAAATTGTTCTAATATTGTACAGGTAACTTGTAAAGCACGATTTGTTAAGCAAAGGTTATTATATGAACTTGAATAAATCCAGCAGGAGAAAACTTTGGGGGTGTCATTTCTTCCAGAAGGTTAACGGTCTGTCTGCAGCTAAAAAAGGGATCCAAGAAGCTATACTGCTGTCAGAAGGAGCTAGAAAGGGATAATGCATTGGGGCGTCTGGATTTCTATGAAATGCAAACAAGGGAAGAACAAATCAAAGATGTCTGATAAGATTAAAAAGACAAATAAGTTCATTTGGCTTATTTATGCTGTAATATAGAAATGCTAGATAAATGTAAAAAGAAGGAAGAAAAGCAACTGCCAGATGCTTTCAGAAGGAAGCTAAGAGCATATGTGGAGGATTATTAACCATAAATGTTATCTCAAAAAAAGAGGACCTCTTGGAATAAGCATGTATATGGCAGTTATGTCTCAAATCTGTTGTATTTCTATTGTCATTTCAGACAGAACATCTGCTCAGTCACAAGTCCCCAGTAAAATGCAGCTTTATGCCTAAAGCAGTATGTCAGTCCCTAAGAAAAAATGTATATAATAAGAGAAAAACAAAGGAGCATTGTTTATTTCAGTTGTAATCATTTCTGATCTAATAATGCTTTAGAAAGGATTTTTAGTTTTATTTTTGAATAAAGAAATGAATGACAGGACTGAGACATTTATGACTCTTTTCAAGATTAGGCTTTGTGCATTATTTGGGTGGAAGCTGGCAAAGCGCTTTGTTTCTGTAATCATATATACGTCATTGAAGGGCATTTTAAAAGACTACTTCTTAGCTTACAGTTTCTAATTTCAGTATATAATAAGCCACTTTTTGTTCTCTGTGAAAACATGAGCAAGTCAGATATATGTGCTGGATGGAAGTTAGATTTTACCTCAAAACTGTCTTTTCAGAGAGGAAAAAGATTTCACACTGAAATGTTTATAGAAAACTAATTAACAAGTTCCTCAATCAATTGTTATTATACGGTATCTGTCTCTGAATATTTCAAGCACGCAGGTTTTAAGTGGTTTCATTCAAAAAATGCATTGTCTTATATTTTCACTGTTGTATTCACTGACCTGAAAATCCTAAAACTGTGGTGCAAAATACAGTTTTAAAATCTATTTTCTGATGAAATTAATTTTACTCTACAGCTTAGAGCAGTACTGGGACTGATGCTCTTTAATAGCTTCATCAGTTATATTGATAGTGGGATTAAGTGCACCCTCAGCAAGCTTGTGGATGATATTAAGCTGTGTGGTCTGGTTTACACACCTGACAGACGGGATGCCATCCAGAGGGACCTAGACAGGCTGAGCAGTGTGCTCAGGAGAACCTCATGAGGTTCAACAATAGAGCACAGCTTGCTGAAAAGGACCTGGGGGTACTGGTGGATGGCAGCTGTACATGAGCAAGCACTGTGACCTCACAGCCCAGAAAGCCAACCGTTCCCTAGGCTGCACCAAAAGAAGTGTGGCCAGCAGGTCAGGGAGGTGATCTTGCCATTCTGCTATGCACTGTGAGGTCTCACCTGGATTACTGCGTCCAGATGTGGAGTCCTCAGTGCAGGAGAGACATGGACCTGTTGGAGAGTGTCCAGAGGAGGCCACAAAAATGATCCCAGGGGTGGAACACCTCTTCTACAGGACAGGCTGAGAGAGCTGGGGCTGTGCAGCATGGAGAAGAGAAGGCTCTGAGGTGATCTGAGAGCAGCCTGTCAGTATCTAAAGGGGGACTGTAAGAAAAAGGAGACAGACTCTTTAGCAGGGTCTGTTGTGATAGGACAAGGAGAAATGGTCAGGCTAAAAGAGGGGAGATTTAGATTGTATTTAAGGAAGCAGTTTTTTACAATAAGAGGGGTGAAGCACTGGCACAGGTTGCCCAGAGATGTGGTGGGTGCCCCATCCCTGGATACAATCAAAGTCAGGCTGGACAGGGCTCTGAGCACCTGATGGAGCTGTGGGTGTCCCTGTGCATTGCAGGGGAGTTGGACTAGATGGCCTTTCAGTGGTCACTTCCAACTCAAGAAGCATGTGAATTCTGAAGGACTCTAAGTGATCAGGAATGCGTGTGCTACATCATCAGGTGTTAATAGGGGACCACTCTCTTAGGATATCTTTCTTTTCCATGAAACTGTGCCAGCAGAAAGTTGTTTTTTTTTTAACTTAAGTTTGGAGCCTTTGCTGGAGTAAATAAAATGCATGTGTATAATCTATATCTGACTCGGAGCTGAAACAGATACTAAAGCTTTTCCACAGAAAGACTGTAAAGTTTCTCAAAAACTCTTTAGGGTCTTATGAACCTGATCCAAAAGCGTACAGTTTGGAACCAAATTTCTGATTTGAATCAGTTTTCAGTTGGGCTGTGCAAATTTTGCTGAGCTATTTACATGAGCTTTTCATGAGTAAGCAGTACTGTCTTTCAGATATGACAAAAACTTGAAGACTCAGTTTTTAAGCTGTTAGGATTCCAGTGTCTTCTGGAATCTTGAGCAGCAAGTACCTTCTGCGTTGTGAAGGTAAAGACACAAGCTCCAGTGCTTAACCTGAAATCCATTGCTGTTTTTCAATCAAAGTATCAATTCTCGGACCCAAGGCAGGTCATTCCCAGGCTGGAACTAGTGAGCAGAGTTGCCAGAGATGCCAGATGCATTACACATCAGCAGGGAGAGTGTAAGTCAGCAAAGTATAGCTTGTTAAAGAGTAGCTTTTAAAAATGTAAGTGCCGTTATTGATTCCAGTCTCTGCTGTCTGCCTTCTAGTTTGAGGAAGGGACTGCTGTGTGCTCTGAGGCCATCTGGGGAAAGCTCGAAGCTCAGGGCTGGTCTCTTTCCCTAGGAAAGTTGTTCATATGTTTCAGCAGGTCATGACTGTCTCTGAAGAGGCCTTTAACATAGATAGCAGTATTCAAGTGTGTATTAAGGACATTCCCTGTCCACACTCATCTTCTGGACCTAGTAGAGCTGAAAAAATGTAAAGGACATTGTCTTTCTATCATGATTCTTCTAAAGCACCATCACCCTATCTGATCCTGACACAGCCTGTGCTGTTTCAGTGCAGTCTCAGGCCTTTGAGAAGGGTGTCTCTGATTCTATGAAGAAAGGAAAAGGAGAATGGCTAGCATACACTTTGCTATCACACTGAATTAGTGCTCTCAGTAACGTCTTCGGGCAGTTGCCAAGGGACAAATGTTCCTAATTCACATGTTTCTCTGCTGGAATGTCTTTATTTATATATAAGCCATGCACAAAGTTGGGCTCTGGGTCAAATTGGTCAACGGTAGCCACAGATCCAAAAGTTGTTGCTGGAGAAATCATTGGAAAGACTTAGGAAGCGCTGTATAAGGGAGAAAGACTAAGAAGGTTGCGCTTGAGCTGGTTCTGAGTGCTGATGCAGTGCTTCCACATCAGGGTTCTGTCTAACTTGACCTACCTGGGTCAACCTTGAATAGCACAGGGGAAATGCAGGTCTCAGCTATTAAATCTCTTTTTGTTTTGCAGGCCTTAAGAACCCAGAAATCTGCAAGTGCACCATGTTGAAAAGCTGAGCTTGTTTCTTGGTCTTTTTCCAAAAGTGGTACACACTTGGTTCAGGTATTTACTTGTTTTGAGCAGGGGTCAGATTGAGCCATGAACACTGAGTGAAATGGAATTTTTGAAAAGGGTGATTGACTTAACATGCAATAAACATTTCTGCTTTGACTGGGAAGCAATCATTAAAAACCTTCATTAAATTTTGCATCTGTTCTGCTCACTACTTAGCGATTACTTTTCATTCTGAAAGATTATAACCAAGAATGAATGAGTCTAATATAATCAGGACATGAGAAATCTGTGAAAGAACTGAGTTATCTTTCTCCCTCGTAGACAGATTTTTCCAGTTGTTTAGCAAAATGTTGTTTTGCATAGTCATGACATCAGTCAAGAGACTGATGAATAACAAGACTCAACATTAGTCAACTTGTTTTTTAAAAAAAATAGGCATGCAGTTACAATTAGACAGTGTTTAATGCTCTTCCCTGCTGGAGTCCATACCCTCTCCTCCCACTTACTGATTTTCTCACTGCAGTGCAAAGTGGCTTATGTCTTCAGAGTGAGCAAACAGATCTTTTCAGTGAAAGGGTGAAAGAATTCTTCAGTTCTGCCATAAAGAAGCTGTTGTCTGTAGATCAGGGTCTCTGCCACGCTCTCCAAGCTCTCCAAGCACTTATCATCCCCAAAGTGGAGGATGGCAGCTCAAGGCATCTTAAGAACAAAGAGAATACCACAAAGAGCTTCCCATTGCAGAGAAATGACTGCATTTGTTCCGTTCACCCAGCCCAGTTGTGTTAGTCCTGTGCTCCAGTTCCTCCAGCTCGCAGCCCACCTCCTTTTTTAGTGTGAAATCTGCTTGAATCTTCGAAGTAGCTACATTTTAAAATATGTTTCCCTCAGTACCAAGGATAATCACAGTCCTCTGGGCTAAAACTGATCATGAAGTCTTAAATGTATCTACAGCACTTTGCAGACTAAGGTGTGTGGTAGAGGCTATTGGGCAGCTCTGACCAACTTCAAATGGTGTTATGAAGTCTTTCCATTTCGTTAAGATATATTCACATAACAGGAATAGCAGGTTTCAATCATACTTTCTCATGCCACAGGGGCAGCCTAACACAAAGTTTTTCTAACTAATAAGGAAACCAAGAAGCTGCTGCTGTTCAAAGTGTTGAAGGTTGAGTTTCAGCCAAAAGAAGTGATCTGAAATACTGAAACAGCTTTTTCCATCACTTAAAAATAAAAGCAAAACCAACACCCCCCTGGTGTAATTCTCAACAAGTGGGATGATGGTGAATGAAGACTTTGTAGTCATCCTAGCAACTTAGCCAGGTTGGGACGCAGTCCAGTCTAAGTCAGGGTATTCCCTGTTGTTGCACTTGAGGGAAAGCCTAGCTATTGGGGTTCTTCTCTGCAGAAGCTGTTTCATCTACTCTCTCACCACAAACAATGGCTGTTGAAGGAGAGTGTCCACCAAGGAACCTGGAGCATTTTGGTACTGGTTTTTGCATCTGCAGATATTGCAGTGTAGTACAGAAATGGTCTGGTGCCAGTGGGAGAAGTACTTGTGGCTCAGCAAGCAGCTTTTCATCCCCACTGTGGGGGACAGATTTGAGTTCCTCCTCTGTGTGGTTCTTCATTGATGAATGCTGTGTTAGTCCAAAACAATTACTTTCAGTTGGTGTAGACATCATAAATGAGAGCATCTCAAAAATCATATCTGAGTGTAAGGTTTCCAAGTAATGAAACCTGTAGTGAAAAGTAGCACATACCCTTAGCTCTTCACAGGTCACCAAGGTATTAATTGGTGGTCATGACTGTAAATATGTACTGAGACTTGTGGTGGATTATAGAGAATGACCTCAAGTTGCGCCAGGGGAGATTCAGGTTAGATGTTAGGAAAAACTTCTCTGAAAGAGTTCTCAGGCACTGGAACGGGCTGCCCAGGGAGGTGGTGGACTCACCATCCCTGGAGGTGTTCAAGAAATGTTTAGATGTTGCACTGAGAGTTGTGATTTAGTGGGAAATATTGGTGACAGATGGACCTTTTGGAGATCTTTTCCAGCCTTGGTGATTGTGTGCTTCTGTGATTCTGTAAGTAACCAGACTGTGACCTGAAGGAGGACAATCTGCAGGTTCAAACCTTCCCAGTGATAATACTTGAGGATGTGGTGTTTCCAATCAAAAGTTTGATGAGTGTTGAGGGTCGTCTGTGGTGGATAACTTTTGATGGTGTAGTCTCTTACTCTGAAAATAAAAGGATGTCACTGCTAGAATCAATCCGTAATGTGAGTAGCAGATCTGGAGAGAATGTGAATGTGAAAGTTCTTGTTGCTTTGTAAACCCAGCAGCACAGCTTGGTCAGCAGAAGCAGGAGCTGTGTAAATATTCTTACCATTGTTGGTTTTTTGCTCTTCCATTTTAGCTGGATGCTGAGAAGGCAAAATTAAAACTGGAAAGATGGGCTTCCCGAGATTCTGGCAGTGGGGAAGGAAGAAGTGAAGAGCTGGAGTCAAGTGGGGACTGTGATGATGAGGATGGCTGCCAGGGATCTGGTGACAGGATTCACACAGCAGGTAAGTATAACTTCTGTGGACACATACAGAGTTTAGAAATTCTTGAGTGTCATGATTAGGTGGACAGAGCGAAGACTTGCACTGCTTGAGTTACTGTCAAAATCCTACTGAGTTCAAAGGATTTGAATCTTAATACAAGAAGAACTGCAGTAGAACTAGAATGGTAAGGACAGTAACCCAATACAATTTATCACTTGGCCTGCAAATAAGAGACTTAAATTGAGAGTGAAAAATATCTGTGAGGAAGTCTGGATCATAGAAATACTGAAAGAGCTTTCCTAGATACTGTGGGCACTTCAAATAAATAGAAAATTAATGCCCATATAGATGGTACTAAGTGCTAACATAAATATTGATTGATTGCATAATCATACTGAAGGATGACCCAAAGGGAGTTTTGCTGAAAGTATATATTCCTGAAAGAATACCTGAAATATTGTTTTTAGTGATAGTGAGTAGCTGGATAAAGATTATCCCAGTATAAAATATCTTGATAGCCTCAGATGTGCATTCTGCAATCTTTATTCATGTAATTACTTGACTGATATGCTATCAAGCTTAGAATCAGCTTCAGAATCTAACTTCCACCAAAATGCTGGCAATTCACAGGTAATTTCTGACTATAATAAGTCATCAAGAAGTACTATGTTTCTGTCTCAGGAGTTGAAATTACTGATATGTCTTATCTGGAAGTTTTGATTCATATCAGGTCATCAAAGTGTAATTATATTAATTATCGATAATTTATGTCAATGTGTCTTCATTTGGATGAACAAGTATGTGAAATGGGAGCATAATACATTGTTGAAAAATAGTGCTCATTAAGGTGAGATAAAACTCAGGTAAGCTTTAAACTGCTGTTTCATTCAGCAAAGTGAACACATGCCTCTTGCTTATCTTTTTACCACTAAGTAGAGTAAAAGGAAGTATCTCATACTCAGGTAGGACTTGCAGACCAGCTTTGATGTAGGCTGCATTCAAGGCTTTGGTTGTTTCTGTTCTGTTCAGGAAAACTGAGCTTAAGCATGTATTTTGAAATATGTGCAAAGCGTTAATTTTATTTTACAGTACCAGGTTATAATTATCTACAGTACGGTATATATTGTTGAGCTGTATAATCAAGATAAATGAGGTATTATTACATAGAGATTTTCCTTAAAATTTTGAAGTAGTTGTGAGTAACAGATCAAGTTGAGTATCTCACCCATATTTTTGAACAGAATAGCTTTGATACAATTATGTTATTTTAAAACTATTTTCTTAGCATTTTTTTTAAAATTTTTGTTGTATTATATATGTGAGCAATTAAAAAATTGCTAAATCTTTCAGCCCCTAGATAATTTGTGACTGTAAATACTATAAATAATGTGCTTTCCTCTCTATGTGGTATGATACAAACAGTAGCCAGGTGCTAAGTACTCTTTAATGAACAATTAAACTATAAATACACTGTTTTGGGAGGATGTGTGTGCATGTTTACATACACAGTGGTAGATTTCAGATGTTCAAAAATGAAGACTTGAGAACTTTCAAGACTACTCTTGCCACTGGTTTTAATAATGGTAAATAAAGGAACCGCTTAATGTCTCTTTTTTCCTTTTTGATTGCAATCACTTTAAAAAAAATGTTCTATGGTGATATCATTCTGGATTTAAAAGAATTCTATTTATACAAATAGCTGTTTCAAAGTTTGGTAGGGTTTATATCCAATTAAAAAAGAAATTACAATTAATTGTAGAAAATAGTATTGATTCATAACAGTAAGAATATATCATTGTGTGACAATAGTACTTCTGTTTCATAATTAGCTTTAAAATACTATACTGTGTACAAGCTACTGGCAGTAAATACGTTTGACATATCTGGATACAATTAAGAGATAAAATGGAGTAATCTCATTATAGAATTTCTTTGCTTTAATAGAATGTTAAAGAAATAAACATTGGATTGGATTAGTTGTATTTCCTCTTGCTGCATGTCTGTAAGATGATGTTTCTCACTGTACATCCTGTGAATTTGTTATGTTTCCTAAGCTTAAAAGCTGTCAGTTCCATCTGACTGTTGTTTTGCAGAAGCGGAACATGCCAGCATTGACTATTCGCTGTTCACTTTAAATACACAGTAAATTGAGACATGAATTGAGGCTAAAACTAAATCCCAAATAAAACCCTGATTTGAAGCTCAGAAAAGTCAGTGGGAATATTCTTACTGACTGCAGCAGGCTTGGAGCTGCAAAATGCCACCGGTCTCATCAGTGAACACTGTAGCTTGCAGTCATGTGGTGGAATAAAAGGAATAAGAAAGGAATAAAAACCCTTTCAAAACATAGGCTTTTTGTCGGAGCAATGTTGTTTTGGAAAACAGAAAAGAAAGAAAACAATTTAATTATCAAACTTTAAAATACTGAATTCAGAATCCAGTGAAAATTTGCTACATCTGTAATTTCTTTGAAACCTATACAAAAATGAGATTTACAACTTACGTGTTGAGTCCCTGCTTTAAGCATTGCAAAAGATTCAGAATCATTTTAAATACTTTCTGAAAATGTACTAGACCCTCATTCCTTCCCACCTTCCTGAGAAAAAAATCCCTTTTCTTTACAAGAAGTTGGCAGGAGTTATGCCAACAACAAGGCTTCCATCACTGAAACATCTCTTTTCAGAACTACTAAAAGATCCCTCTGGATACGGTCCATTGCCATCTCCCCAGTTTGCTTTTTTCAACTTGCTAACAGAAAGTCTGGTTTCTAGGTTTGGAACTTCAATGTGCACCAGGTGGGTAAAGACGAGAAGTGGTTCTGTGTCAGCCAGGTGCTTTGTATGATCCTTTTCCCTATTTGGTGTGTGTTGTATGCTGTGCGTGCACTATCTCTATATTTCAGCTCACCTTACAATGGATATTAAAATCTGTATTTAACTTCCTACTTTAATGTCTACAGTTATGTGGATATTATTTGGTGCTTTGCTTATGTTCCCAATAAAACTTTCCTAGCAAAAATCGTAATTATCTAAAAAAAAATTACCCCTTGTAATCATAATAAGCTTCATTTTCTATCCTATATCATGTGTTTATCCAATTGATTTCATACAGACAAGACAGACACCCTCTCAGGAAGCCAGCAGCCTCTTAGTACATTATGTATGGTAGGAGATACTTGAGCATGTCATGTTCTGTCAGGCCTTACCAGTTACAACTGTCCCTTCTTGGGGAAAGCTGTGGAAACATCAGTTTCTCAAGCAGATCCATGTGCTGTTGGTTGGCAAGTAGCAACTTTTTAATGACAGCATCTGTTAATCATCTTTGAACAAAGCTTTGTTAGAAAAGATTTAAGAGGAAAAAATCGAGAACACGGATGGGGAAGTAGCTGTGCAGTTTGGACCGCTTCAGTCCTGCAGGTTTCTGAGCAGAAGTGCAAAGCAGAGGCTCGGTTTGCACCTTGCTGAGCAGTGTGTGATTGTGTAAGCGTGATCTGACATGAACTTCAATCACAAGAGGACTCACAGAATGATGCAAAGACCTATCCCTAAATAGGACTGTGCAGGATGCTCAGCACCATGCAGGATCAAGCTGCTGCAGTGTTCACTAGGGAAGGGATTAGCATCCTGCAGTTCATGAAAAGGTGCAGCAGCAACAGATTCACGTTGTACCCTGCTTCTCCTCTCTTTAGTGAAAAGGAAAATAAATGCTTCAGTCTGATCAATGAAAAGTGGGAAGGAAGTCCCTGCAGGGGATTTCCCACTCCCAGCTGTGATGCACAGATGTATGTTGTTAAGAAGCCTAGTCCAGACAGAGACTGCCAACAACAGACCTCTCTTCAGAGCAGTCATCAGGTGGTTTACTATTAAACTTGGTTCAGGAGAAATGGTTGGACCACAGGCAGAGACCTGGTTTAGTGCTAACCCCAAGACCTCCACGCTGTAAAACAAAAATTAAGACAAAAATTAATCCAAACTTCTTTCTCGAGGAGCCTGAAATAACATGATGGAAAGTCAGAAGGCGTTTAGCAAGTGTGAGACTACAGCTGTCTTCATGCTGGCAAGGCATCCAAACAGCACAGGTTAAGGAGCACGTCTTGTTTATTCTATCCTTGGACTCATTCTCCATGGAGCAGAGTAGGCAAAACCAAATGTCTGGCATGCAGGAATTGCAATCTTAGCCTCAAATTTGCCCATCAGTGGGTATCATCTATCTGTGAGGCAAAAACTTCAGATGGGGCAAATGTTAACACATTCCTGACATGGCTTGAAACTTTGGATCCTTGCAAAACAGAGACAGGGATTTACTTTTCCCCTGGCTGCCTGCCTGCTCCACACCAGGATGAGCTGCTTCTGTGCCCTGTCACAAAAGCAGTAAGTTTCCATGGAATAACAAGTAGTGCCTGACCAGCACTGACTGCAGATTTTAGACAGTCCTTAAAATTTGCGTCTGTCAGTGCATGTATTCAATAAATAAACATATCCTATGACATCCCAGGCAGATTTTGAACGTGGCTATGTTTCAGAAGCTCTTTATTACTGTGAGATTTTGACAGATGCTCATGTAATCCCAATAAAAATTTTATTCTATACTTCTAATTCCTTCTTGAAGCTCCCTCCCTTTAGTATGTATTCTCTGATTTTAAATATCTCTCAGTAGAATATACTGCTTCTTTTCAATTTCAGTGCTCAACCTATAGCAAGTTTACTTCACCAGCACATTCAGATTACATGGCTCCAACCCTTGGCTTTATTCGTGGCTGTTGAGACAATGCACAGTGTTACTGCATCTTTCTGCTCTAGACAGAACACTTGAAGAGATTGTCCTGGTCGTGTAGTTCTTCTTCTGGGCATAAGAGAAGCATTGGGTTTGTGATCCAGAATGCCTTTTTAAGTGTAGACAAATAAACTTTTTTTTTTTTCATGTCTTCTGATACATATCTAGTCTGAACAGTTATGGAAAGTTAATGTATTTTTCCTTGTTGCTTATGAATGTTTTCATTATCCATTTTTTTTCTTTCTGAGTATCAAGATTATTTTACCCTTTATTGTGTTCTCATTCTTCCTATTTCTCTGTCTTTTCTAGGAATCAATATTGCCATATGAGCTGTCATTTTTAATCATGCTTTATTTCTATTCATGATGTTGTGGGATGCACTTACACTTGTATTTATCCAAATAAGTAATTGTAAAGCTGCTGATTTTGTAATTATTAGTACAAAACATCAATATTCTGTGATTATAATGTCTGCTGGCAGTCAGCCATGCTCATGAAGTTCTCATCGTTGCACATCTTCGCTTCCTTTGCAGATTATCTTAGCTCTCAGAAATACGGCATTTTTAGTATTTGTCTTCCAGCCTAGAGAAATCTCTCCATCATGCCCATGGCCTTGTGTAGCCATTTCTCTATACCCTTTGTTGTGCAAGATATTTTATCTCCAGCTCTGTTTTTATATATAGCTTATAAAACCCTATATTGCTCTTAGTGTGCCTCATTACATCTATATTAGTGCCTCATTTCATCTGTAGAACAGCATAGTAACAATTGAAGCTATCGTGTAAGATTGATCTTTTAGAAAACTCAGTGGCTTCCAAACTTTATTTTTATAATTTGTACTGGTAGATAGAGATGGGCCTCTGTCTACAGCAGTGTATGTAAACCCTATGAGAGGGTGTTAGGCATCCCTGGGGCAGCAGAGGAACCTCACAGCTGCAGAGTTCTGACTTGAAGTTGTGTTGAGAGGTATAGTTTGGGAAGAGGCATGGGAACAAGGAAATCCAAAGAAGTCTGGATAGTCAGGGTAAAAAGTGTGGGTTTCAGTTAATGCTGATGGAAATGGATAGAATCTGATGATGAGATGAGTCACTTTGGACTTGTGGTGCTGTGACAGTTACACAGCGGCCACACTTTGCTCAGCATTTCTGTAGGTGGCACTGACAGCTCTGTCCTGTGCAAACAGGACCAGAATGCAGCAGAGAGAGGGGTTTGGAGATGGGGATTGTGTGTCATTTTAGCCTCCTTCATTACACAGTATAATTTAAATTGTAATGCATATGAGAAGAAAAGCATAATCATTCTTAATGCATCCTCAACTTTGGAATTTACATGACAGTTTGAACTGTAAATGAAAGATATTTCAGTTCCTTCAGATTTTCACTCCTACAACCAAAATGAGCTCGGGTCCATACAAGACAGGAGATTTTGCCAGGGTGTATAAATCACTTTGTGCATGGCCGGATAAACATTTCCCCTGTAGGAGGTTTTTCTATTGGTAATCAGAATGCCAGCCAGAGGAATGACAAGCTGAGTGCCAGCTCTGTGACTCTGGGAACAACTTTGGTACTGCCTTTGGTGCCTTCAAAGAGATAAAAAGGTGATTGGGGAAATGTAAATCGCAGCAGATTTTTGATCACTTCAGCAATGCATAGACAAAATTAAAAGGTAACAACATTTTAGTTCTTCCAGTGCTCTGTTCCATAAGGAGAAATTAAACTTTGGAGAGATCAAGATAAAGACGTTTGGAGCTTACCTGTTTGCTGTAGTTCTGCATAACCAGTTATCAGAGACTGCGCTGTAGATCACTGAAGGGTAACACGCTTTTACTAACCTATTAAAAATATTACCAGTGATCTGTATCCAGTGAATGCAATTGCTACAGCTCAACACTTTTTGCTAACTTTGACAGCAGAATTTTATCTGGTTACTTTCCATGGGAGCAAATCGATGTGCACATACTTTTATGAGATGAGATTTGAAAACAACCCTGAACTGAAAACTCACAGATGCGATTTTCCACTGAATTGCCACTCACAGATATTTCTCATGTGTTTTGATAAAATGAACTTTACAAACAAAAACATCACAGCACTGAACAGCCCCAAACAGGAACAGCATAGTCAGGCTGCAAAGAGCATGAATGAAAGAGATGATTTAGTATGTGATGACTAGCACTATGAGAAAGACAAGCTCCTGAGAAAAATAGCTTTCCTTATCACATTAAGCAGAGCACCCTTCCTGCTGCAGGCCAAGAGCAGTCTGCAGGCAGAGACTTTGACCTTGTGCAGGTCATACCCACCTCTGTGGTACTCATCTGCAAGCATCAGCATGGCACCCAGAGGTTAGAGGCCAAGCTAAATGGAGAGTGAAAACTACCCTCCTCAGGTAGGTCTCGTCAGCTGTGTGATTTAGATCCTCCTGACAAGGAATTCATTTAAGAGCTGTAATATCCTGTCATGCCAAGTGGTGATGGGATAAATGTGAAGGCTAAGGCAATTTGCCCTCAAAATGCCATAAAGCCAAAATTAATTAAGAGGAGTTAACAAGGAAAGGTCCTTCAAATTACTTCAAAATAGATAACTCATATAACTTAATGGCAGCACCGTTTAGAATGCTAATTCCATTACACTGTAAGTAAAAAAAAAAAACACAAATCCTGCAAGCCTAAGGAAAATGCTCTTCACCTGCAAATTAGTCTTCATCCCACACAAGGGAATGCTTATCTGATCACAGCTGAGTGGCAGCAGCATCAGTGCAATGCCACGCATCTCGCCTGCCAGGCCTTTCCTCCTCACCAGCAAAAGCAGGAGCCTGAGAACCTGAATAAAGTGAGTGGCTGTGCCATTAAAACCCCGCTCCTTGTTTTGAGATGTTTGCCAGGCTTCTTCATTTCAGGGTTTTAGTAATACCCAGAGCCCTAGCTGTGAGAAGCAACATGTTTGAGAAGTAACGTGGGGATCTCTGGAGCTTAAAAAAACATCACTTTTCTCCAGGGAAGGTAGATGGTAAAGGCAAACCTATGACCTTGTTTTATTCCAAAGGCAGATTATTCCAGGTTAGTTAAGGTAAGGTTACAACTTACCACAACCTTAAAGTCACTAAGAAAAAGCCTGTCATCTCTCATTGCATACAGGTGAAAGGGAAAGAACAGAGGTGTTTGACAATGGAAGCAGAACTGAAAGTCGCTGAGGAATGAAGAGGTTCTGTTTCTCCCTGCTGCCACCTTGTCTTGTTGTATGATTCATGAGGAAAGCTTAAAAGGTTGCTCCTCCTTTAAAGGAGGAAAAGAATAGCTTTGCTTTGTTTTTCCTCCCTCCCTGTCTTTAGACCAGTGTGTCTTGGGGGTAGTTTGTCTTTGCTTTAAGGGAGAAAATGCCTGAAATGCATCAGGTATACATTTAGAGGTTTTCTATTCCTTGATTGTCCATTTTAAGGTAAAAAGAGTGCTGCAGTGCCTGAAGCCAACAGATATGCCATCCGAATGTACCAGCTGATAAATTTAGGATCAAAACAATACCCTGAAAGAAAGCATAGTTTAATTTAGGGCAAATGTGCTGTGCTCTCTATATTCAATTTACTGTAAGAAGAACAGGCTGAAGTATGTGACATATGAACTGGATTGTGGATTTATTGGGCTGACGTGAGATCAGGGAACTTACAGTAACTTAAACCAGCTGAAGTTCTTGCACATCGTTAAATGTCTTCCTTGAAAAGAGCTCAGAGATTAGGAACATTGTTCCTCAGGAGGTGATTTTGCATCTGATTTATCTCATAGTGGTCTCCAATCTCCTGGACTTAAGAGTATTTATTTTCTGCCTGTGTGTCCTCAGAGCAGTTAAGTAGCATTTCCCTGAAATTTAACACTTTCCAGGATGGACAGGATAGTTGACGCCTTTCAGAGGAATATCAGGGTTCTGTGCAGATTCAAGGAGGTTTTAACACCATCTGCCAACCCTAAGCCCAGAAACTGGGTATGCATTGCAGAACAGTGAAATTAGAAACTTAATTGTTTCTATACAACATCCTGGAGTATGGAGTGTGAATCTGTGTGAACAAGGTGAAGCCTCTAAATCATGGGTGTACAACCTTTTGGCTTGCCTGGGCCACGTGGAGTGAAAAGAAATTGTCTTTGGTGTATGTAGGTTGCACAGAAAGTAACGCCTCCTATTTATTTCCATCTAAACTACAACAGATAAAAAGAGACAGTAACACTGTTTGATAGAGCAAGTTCTCAGCTACAGAACACTGTTTTTCAAGATAGTCACTGCCATTAGCTGTGCATTTCACCAGCAATGGACAAGAGCCTGCATGCCACACTCATACAAATCTGCACCAGCAAAGATGACGCACTGCCACTGTCACCACTGATGAAACACACCAGCCACCCCTCACTGTGCTCACATCTTCTGTTTGCTCTCCGTAAGTGTTCAACAGGTTTTGATGAATGTCTGTGCATACAATTTTTTCCACACAAGGGAGTCCAGTGACACACCTTTGCTTCATACACGCTTTCACATCAGATGCCATTCTGTCAGACTGCCTCTCTTCTGCCATCTGTTGCACAGCAATAAAACGTAATGGAATATTTGTGGAAAGGCTCAGCCTCTGCTGCCATCCACCAACATCCGTTTCTGATGTCATGGGTCTATATCATAAAATAGGAGGTATTACTTTCAGAGCAGCCCTCGTTAAACATATAATGTGGTTAATGTATATAAGTAACAAAATTTATTTTGTGTATATATATATATTTTAAAACATAAACAAGCCTACAAAAGTAGTGCATATTTGACCTTCTTTTTGTGAAACTGGTGCATCCACCCTGGCAGTGGTTGGAATTCTTTGTGAGCTCTCAAGGTGTTTGTCAGAGATTTTTGATGAAATTTTATTCTTCCTGTGCTTCATCCTTGAAAACAGTTGCTTACAAATGTACATGTTGTCAAAAAGTGATGACATGAATAAGGTGTGATTGTGAAGTGAGGGATATTTTTCTATTGTAAGAATTCTTATAAAAGCCTGGTGAAGAGACAAGATGAATTTTTTTGGTTGAATTGCAACTCTATACATTCCATTTGAAAATCTGCAGGTAACATATTTGTGTTGAATGAAAATTGAGTTGAAAATATACCAAAAATATTACATGACTTTTTCAGAAATCTTGAAAACTATTCTCAAATTCCTTTATCAACATGGAAAGCAAGGCTGCATATTTTTTGCTGTTGACAGGACTGTGTTCAGCCAATGTATCAAAATGCATACAATTATTTGCCACAACTTGAGTCAGCACTGCACTGCGCCCTCCCTGTATCCTGGTTTCAGCTCAGACAATGCCAATCACACACACAGAATCACAGAATTTTAGGGGTTGGAAGTGAGATTGTCAAGTCCAACCCTCCTGCTAAAGCAGATTCCTACAGCGTTGCACAGGTAGGCATCCAGGTGGGTCTTCCGTATCTCCAGAGAAGGTGACTCATCACCTCCCCAAACAGCCTGTTCCAATGTTCCATCACTCTGACAGTGAAGAAATTCTTCCTTGCGTAGTATGAAAGTATGAGAACAGCTGTGATGAGAATTATTTGGGGATGTCGGTTGATGAAAGAGCTGGCAACGTACGCTTGTAGCCCAAAGGCCAACCGTATCCTGGGTTGCATCAAGAGAAGTATGCCCAGCAGGTCAAGGGAGATGATTCTGCCCCTCTGCTCTGCTCTCATGAGAGCCCACCTGGAGTACTGTGTCCAGTTCTGGGGCCCCCAACACAAGAAGGACATGGAGTTGTTGGAGCAGGTCCAGAGGAGGGCCATGAAGATGATCAGAAGGCTGTAGCACCTCCCCTATGAGGACAGACTGAGATAGTTGGAGCTCTTCAACCTGGAGAAGAGAAGGCTCTGGGGGGACCTTATGGCAGCCTTCCAGTACCTGCAGGGGAACTACAGGAAAGCTGCAGAGGGAGTTTTTGTAAGGGCAGGTAGTGACAGGACAAGGGGAAATGGCTTTAAACTGGAAGAGAGTAGAATTAGACTAGATATTAGGAAGAAATTCTTCACCGTGAGGGTAGTGAGACACTGGAACGTTGCCCAGCAGGGTTGTGGATGCCCTCTCCCTGGAGGCTGGCTCATGGCCAATCAGGACTCTCAGGTCCTTCTCTGTAGAGCTTCTCTCCAGCAGGTCAGCCCCCAACCTGTAGTATTGTATGCAGTTATTCCCCAGGTGCAGGACTCTACACTTGCTCTTGTTGAACCTCATCAGGTTCTTCTCTGTCCAGCTCACCAGCCTGTTCAGATCTCGTTGAATGGTAGCACAGCCTTTTGGTGCATCAGCCACTCCTTCTGGCTTTATATCATCAGCAAACTTGCTGAGGGTGTACTCTATCCCTTAATCCAAGTCACTGATGAAGATGTTGAACAAGACTGGACCCAGTACCAACCCCCTGGCGAACACCGCTAGTTACAGGTCTGCAACCAGACTGCACCATTGATCACAACCCTATGAACTCTACCAGTCAGCCAGTTCTCAGTCCACCTCACTGTCCACTCATCTATCCCACACTTTCTAAACTTCCTTCCAGTGTTTGGTTGCTGCTGAGTGATGGGTGTACGCCCAGGGCCAGGCTAGGCCACTCAGCAGGGAAGAGCTGCTGCCATGATGGCGTGGGGCAGGGGTAGGCTGCCGGATGGGC
Source organism: Aquila spilogaster (assembly GCA_024606505.1). Classification (NCBI taxonomy): domain Eukaryota; kingdom Metazoa; phylum Chordata; class Aves; order Accipitriformes; family Accipitridae; genus Aquila; species Aquila spilogaster. Next base: position 24,453 of record JANHGO010000955.1, read on the forward strand.
TGGGCAGCATGCAGCTACAGGCCATGGATTGGACATGCCTGCTCTAAACTATGGGTTACTTAAGGGTCTTCAACATAGTCGTCAGTGATGGAAAAGCCAGCTGGATACAGGATCTTACAGCACTTCTAATGTTTTTGGTCTAGTTTCTCCATTTCCCTCAGTTAATTGTCCCTCATGCATATTCCTTTCAAAAGTTTTACTTTTTCCTGAATTACATTTCAGTTTCTAGTTAAGATTCCACATTCAGAAAGGGATTTCTGCCCTTGTCTTCTTGTCTTTGGAGATTTATGCAGTTGTTCTAGCATTGTTGAGTCTTTCTTTAATCAGTCTCTCAGCCCCCCTATTTGTGCTTGTTCTTCTCTGAATTTCTAGTAGTTTGTCAAGCCAAATTTGACATAGTTCTGAAATAAAGTGACATAAGGAGCCAACCAAATTTTGAATTTTATTAAATACAATTTTGAAATTAAGAGAATTTTTTGGGGTCTGTGTTGAGGTATCTTGTATCACATTAGAGTCTGTTCATCTTCTATATATACACTTCTGTCAAGATTACAAATTAATCTTGTTCAGCAAGATTTAAGCCTTTAAAATTTAATGTTTCTATTTTAGTGCAATCTGAGGTTATGTGTATTCGTGATATAGGCATGATTTGCTCATGCAAAACATGCACAAGTGAGCTACCTGGGTAGCAGCATTCCCCAGAAAGGGGTGAGATGCAGTAGTCTGATGTCAAACATCATTCAGTTTAGCTGCAAAAATAAGTAAACATTCTCAAAATCTCAGTTATAGCCCGTTTACCATTGAATTGTTGTCCAGAGATAGCAGTTAATTCAAAGATAAGCAGGATTATATCAGAATGAGGATTGAAATGTCCTTTGAATCCCTAGAAAGAAGGTACATTGAAATCAGTTGCTTTGGGGGTGAAATTCCACATTGTGTATGCCCAAGGCTTATCCATTATTCACACAGAGAACCTTAGAAATTCTCAGCTTTCAAAACTGTTTGGCATTCATCTCAAATTAAAGAAATTAGGAAGAGTCTGCCATTGCAGTATTGAAGCTGCCAAGTAATAAATCATTATCTGTTATTTATAGCCCAGAATTAAGACTGGCGATTCAGACTCACTGCTGACCATTCAGCAGAGAGCTCCGAATAATCCAGTCTGGAGCACTGGGGAAAGGAATAGCTTTCTGATGTGAAGTCAGACAAGTAATTTCCTATTTAAAATTTGATTAGATAAAATCTTCTGAACATGTGCTTGTAAAGGAACAGCTTGTTTAAATATGTATACTGCTGCAGCACATGCTGTATACTGTTACAACTGAAGCCAGCACAAAGAACATTTAAACTAACCTGAATGTGCCAGGAGAGGCACAGCGCCCAGGGCTAAACTCTTTCAGGATAAATGTTTTACACAATGGCAGCATTGGAGCTGATGGAGAAATGTAGTTTTCATCCTACAAGAAAAAATATATGTATTGGAAAGGTATCATTGTCCAAAACGGAAACATTTGGTAACTTATGCAATTAGATAGGCATTAATTTGAAGGGGATATTTTTGTAGGTTTTTAATACAAAAGGGAAAAATACAGATTCAACCTCAAATATTTTGCTACCTGCAAAAAAAGTCAGAGATTTTAAAGCCATCTAATAAGCTTGGTACTCCATACAGAGAGATCTTAGAGATCTATTTGGTTTAAAGGCATTATATAATAGAAACCAGGAGAAGGACTAAAGGCAAAAAAAAAAAAAAAAAAGAGAGAGAGAGATGTGAAATTTTGGTGTAAAACTGACTCAGCAGTCATGACTGGGAGTTTTGCCTTTGTCTTGAAGAGGTAACAATGTGAGCAACATCTGAAAGGTCAGATTCTGCTGCCCACATGCTTGCTTTGCAGGGCAGTATCACAGCAGCTCCAGCCAGAGAGGCTGCCTGCAAAATTGCTGCATGAGTGAGTTCTTGCCTAGGCCAAAACACAGCAAATGACAATGTTTCAGATTGAAGAGCCATGGAAAAGTGACAATCTTTTGCTCATATTCTGATTTATATCAGTTACAGAGCTCATGGCAGCATCTCAAAACAGCTATTGATAATAAAGCATACTGTCAAAACTGGCATTCTGTCCCACTTCAGTTTCACTATGGAATCCCGTTACAGCAGTTTAGCACGACTGTAGCCATGCTGGAACATTTCTATCACTCACTGTAAAAAAGGCTTGCATAATAGTCCTAGGAATTGAAATATTCAAACTACGTTCACACATTTTGAAAATGATTATTTTTGAAAGTGACCAACTGCTCAGATGCACTGGTTTTTGTCGGTCACTTTTCATAGACCTCTTCATTTTTTTTAGTAAAACCTCAGGGACTGTAGGTCTGTGAGCTTATAATATGGAAAATAATCATTTTCTACAAGGAGGTCTGGTAGATATGTGCCAAAGTTGTGTTCCTTCCACAGGACCTCCCTTGAAAGCAGGGACTGAGAGTGAATGAATCCCATCCCCAGTGACTCTGCTGGAGGTGCAGCCCTACCCAGTGGAGCAGGAACGTGCTGCTTGTCTCCAGACTATTCAAATGTTTTGGTTGACTTGACATAAATTCCACATGGATATCAGGAACTGGAAGGAGCTTAATCAAAAAAAGGGTTTTAATCACATTCCGAGGTTCAGTGGCATCTCAACAGATCTTGGCAGCTTGCCGGTAAATGAATCAGATGCATTACAGTGACGGGGACACAACAGTGCTTCAGTATCATACTCGTAATCATCACCAGGGAATGCCCAGTGGGAATCTCCTCATTAGTCCCCCAAAAATGAGTAATCAATGGCCATGAGAATAAAAATACACAGTCCTTTTGATTTAATGCAGAAGGTACTGTCAGCTGAACTTCCTACTTTAAAACCAGTGTGCACACTCTTTGTCAAGAAAATTTGCATAATCTGTGTCGTAACAAAAATTGCAAATGTACTGTGTCAAAGACGAAATGAAATTTAAAATTGCAGATAAATCACAAACATTTGCAAAGTATATGAAAACATATTGTGAAATCTGAAGAAGTCTGCTCTCTAAAGGAACAAACATGCAACCGCAGAAAATATTTTTGTATCTGTACGAGTAGACTAAAAACCCATCTGTCTACAGACTGTATCAAAAGAAGGTATTGTAAAAAACAAGCAAATTAAAGTCCTAGAGGACAGTCTTCTTCCACGGATTTTGCAAACACTGCATATACTTCAAGTAAAGTCGCATTTTATTAAAAATGTAACTCATGATGAAATAGATATAACATGAAAAGCAATTTAGAATCTATATTATTCTTACCTGATAAAAGGATATTGAAAAAATGAATTGAACTAACACAAGTGCGTTCAATATGCATGAAATTTCTATTTAGTCTGTAAAATGCAAAGCAGATAGATAGTAGCCATTTCCCAGTACTGTAATTACTGTGTCACCACTTGTAAAGCATTTATGTAAAGTACAGTTCTTGTGACTAGCCATGTGCAAACTCCCTGCGACTTGTTAAAAATCAAATCATTGATTTCAAATCCTTTATAATGCTGATATTAATGACTGCACTGTAATCCATCACTATTTCTATTTTACGTAATCAGTCTCTTACTTTCGTATGTGATCTTACCTATTGTACATATTGTAATACTGTAATTGACGACTATTAAAAAATGGAATCCTACTTTATTTGTTCCCTCATGGTACAATGAAAGCTTGAACACTAGAACAGACATATCTTTTCTAAGGGCTTCTTTCTCCATTTTTGCAGATACGTACATTGATTTTACTTTACTTACTTTTTTGTGGCTACTACTTTTCCCTGGAAGAGCTTTATCCCTTTTCCATACTCGTCACAGCTATTTGAAACTAGATAAATGCTGAGGTTTGGGATGTGCTCATCAGCCAAATTCTAAGACAGAAGTCTTTCCCCCGCTAATTTCTTTGGGAGTAGCCTCTTTAATTTGCAGGAGCAATGGGGCCATGTGTCTGTGCCCTTCTCTGAGCTGCAAGACAAATGTCATTTAGATCTTGAACATGTTTAGGGACATGTTTAGTGGGGAAATACTGTGGTGGTAGCTGGACGGTTGGACTGGATGGTCTTGGAGGTCTTTTCCAATCTTGGTGATTCTCTGATTCTGTGATGGGGTGGCTCTTGTACACCAGCTGCTCAGGCAGGTCTGCCAGCAAAGCATCTGCAAGGGTAAGGGGTAAGCACTGCAAGGCATGGTTTGCAAGATGGAGATCCAGGGCATGTTGTCCTCCCTTGGAAAGCAGCCGGGAGCTCCGTCTTCCTGTTGCCACACTGAAGTTGAACTAGTGATCCTATGTCAGCTGATGGCAGCCGTCAGCAAGGCTTAGTGACGGTGCACCCACAGGCACATTAAACTTCAGTGATGCCTGTCTGAGTTGGTGTGAAGCATGGCGGGGTAAGCTCACAGCTGCCTGCAACAGCATGTCTGTGCACTTTAGATCTGCAAAATAAGCAGATGTGTAATCTGTTTTCTCCTCGTACGATTTACAGTTATCATAACTGCGTTACAGATAGACCACATTAACACCACTGCCTTAGAATGGAAGGCTTTTGGTCTTGGAAGGCGTTACGATATTAAGAGCTAAGGCGATTTGTCCTGAAACAAATCTGTAGAAAATTGCCCAGTGTTAACACCTTAAAATGCCCATCATCAAATGTGTGACTGCTAAAGTTTCAGACGGTGCGTGATAACATAACAACTGGTGAATCAGTTGGAGGCTCACATTTCTTCCTTGGAAGTACCATCTTAATTTTCTTCTTTAAATTCTTCACCATGCAGAGGTAATGCACACATGTCACTCAGTGTTACGGAAAACTAGTTGTCATAAGTTAAGGATATATTTCCTTTGATGATTACTTGAATACTTTTGTTACAAAAAGAAAATATACAAATGTGATGAAATTAACTGCAGATTAATATTACAGTGCACTAGGAGTGATATTTTATTTGGCTTAATGGATGTGTTAGATTTGGAGACATGGATGCTATAACTGATTAAAGCAAAAGTATCATTTTGAAATAAGCAACAGGAATTGTTGTCTATCCAAACTGTGCATACAAATTAACAAGGCCTCTACAGGAGAACTGGTCAGATACTTTTAAGTATGGCATAGCTGGTAAGACAGCTGTGTGCTGAGTAAAACAGCTACATGGCTGCAGTCATCTTTGTTTCCTGCTTGATGTAATGGATTGTAAAATGTTGTTAGGAATAAATCCCAGGAAGTGGGGAGATGCATGTGGTTAGGGTTTTCTTGAGAGCTGCAGTTTTCACAGTTTCTTAAGGGATGAAATGATTTGTTCTCTTGGCTAGAACCAGATGTGTGTGCATCTGTGGATTAATTGTACTGAGGATTGTGATGTTTTGAATACTGTCTAAAACTATCAAGGCTATGGGGGAGGTTACATTTCTGTTTAATTAAATACATCATATTTGAGCTGACTAATAAGAGTTTCAGATGGGCTCCCCAGAGAAGCTGGAGGAATTAAACACCAAAGGCATTTTTTAGATCCACAGGGTAGGTCTAATTCAGTGTTGAACAGTCCCCACAGCATTACAAAGGGTTTGTATTTTCTCCTGCCGTGGAAAAAAGTGGAGCCTCTCAGCATATCCCACCCAAAAAACCCACTCTCCTTTACCTGGTGATTGATAAGAATTCTGTAAATAACTCCCATACACCTTATTTCTCATAATTTCTCATGGATATTGGTGAGAAATATTAATAATGAGAAAACAATCAGCTGAATTTGCTTCTTTTTCAAACCCAAATCTTCCTTCTACTACACTGTGTCAAAAATGTCAGGCTGTGAACGTGCCAAGATCTTAATGCAGCCCCTGAGGATCTGTCATCTTGGTTAACATCAGCTAAGTACCTGCCAGGGTTATCATCTTTTGAGTATGTATTAGAAAAGTCACATGAGTTTTGAATGCTGTAGTACATTAGCAAAAAAAATTAATTGGTACATATAATGAGAAACACACATCGGTATAATATGCTCTGTTAAAATCAAATTACCTCCAATTTTCAATAGTATTTATCTTAAAATTTAGAACAGTCCATCTTCGAAGGCAAGCAGACGGCCTCATGCCAAAAGAAAAATCAGATTTTCTGCTGTGGAATATATAGAAAATCATAACAAACCTAATTACCTTTTACCACTGCTAAAGACCCTTCATATCTTAGCACTCTTGAGATTTAGCAGATTGTATCATGTCTTCCTGATGAGCAGTTCTGACTGAGAAACGAAACAATCAGACTTAGTGAAATTAAAAAAAAGGATTCCATTTTGAAAGATGACAATTAGTGAACAGCTTTAATGTAAAATGCTGTAAACTGCTTTGAAATGCTTAAAATTCAGTGTACTTTCTCACGCTATATGTTTTGGTGTTTTTTTGTGCTATAGGAATAAATATCAGAATAGTTTAATTTTCTGAGATCTCTCTGCTCCTCAGCCTTTCTTAGAGGTCAGAATATTGGCCTGGGTTTTTCTTTCTTTCTTCCTTTATTTTCAAGGTTTTTCTCACAAGAGACTAAGTACAATGATTTCTTTTCACAACTTCTAGGTAACAAGAATCTATGGAGCATTCAAAATCTCTTATTTATCCCTGTAATCCTTTGGCACTTTGTGATCCCAGTCCATTCTGAGATGTCAGCAGGCTCCCAGCAAAATCTGGAGCTGCCCGAAGGCAGTGGAACACATGGGCTATAGGGACCTGGGCGTGAGGAGAGCACAGGAGCACCACGGAAGGCCAGGCTCTTCTTTGGGCTGCCAAACTTTCAACTGTTGTTCTCTGTTTGTTATTAACATTCCCTTGGTATTGCTTGCGAGTTTAAAAGTTCAGTACTGATTTTCTGGCAGTAGCTCAGTGTCTCATGATTTAGACATTGGCATTTTTATAAGCAGAAAAGAATGCATTCAGCTGTGGCTCAGAGTGGGAATAAGACCACCAGTATCCCCGTGCTGTGTTGCTCAGTCTGGCCCTGGCATCGCATGCATCTGCAGCTTGTTTCCCAGCTCTCCTGAGCAGCCTCAGTGCTGGGCTGTTGGGCGGTCTTTGCTGCACTTGGGCAAAGGCTCACAGTCCCTGGCTGGGCTGACCCCCGCCTTCATTAGGCACCGCTTCCTGGAAGGGCTTCGTCACACATACGAGCACATTTGATCACAATAAGTCTATTTAAGCCTAATTCTCGAATGCTCTGCAAGCCTTCAGTGCCAATCAGAAATCTCTTTCCAACATCCTCCAGATGCCACTCTCTCTCTCCATTTGAAAGATTCTGGATCGTACAGTCTGGCAGTGCATAAGGAAACCCCTCACCCCTCGCCACCAGCTCTGTCTCACACCTGGCCAGGTCTGCTGGCTGCAAAGCTTGCCAAGGCCCAGTGCAGAGCACGGACAGCAGTGAGAGACTGAGGCAAAGCCTGAGCTCCTCTGTGCTCAGGCTTGCTCACATTAGCACTACTTGGGGTCATTTTTGGTTATGTGATAGTCATTTAAGAAGATACAAGACATAATACTTCATTAAGTGTCCAGGAGCATGCTGTGCTCATCCTGCCAGCGCGCAGTGCACATACTGGGCAGAGCTGGCTGAAGTGGCTTGTGGGGAGAGCAAGATCTGTGTTTGGGCCTTCGCCTTCCAGGCTTTAACCCTGGAGCAACCTAAAGCAAATAGTTTGTTAGATCTTCCTCCTTCCCAGTTCGCATTATTTGTATCCTTAATTTTAGCAGGTTGGTTAGACAGAGAGCAGGTAAGAACAGGAGTCATTCTTTCAGAGCTTTCTCTTCAATTGTATCACATTTTCATTGTTTCCTTCTGTTAAGAGCATCATGGATAATTTTTCCTGATTCCCATCTTCGTAGCTCCCTGCCTCTGGGGACCTATTGCACTGAAGGGGTGGATTTTCCTGCCACTTACCTGATTTTAACTGGGAGAGGTGTTCTGTTCCATGGGAGCAGGCCCAGATGCTGGTAGCTGTGAAACAAGTCCCTTATTCAGTCAGCTGTCCCACATGATGTGGCATTGGGCATTGTCACATCAGAAATAAGATTACCCTTCCAAATCACCTCTTCCTCTTGACCAAATGGCATCCTGAGAAGTGTGTTCTACAGCTTTTTGCAAAGCTGCAGCCCTTATCCTGCTGACCTGCTTCTGTGCACTCACACGCAAGCACTCCAACCATATTGCATGTTTGCATTCATCTGGGATCCCACTTAATCTCCTCCCTCCACCCATCTTCAGTGTCTGCTTATCAGCTGAACTAATTTCTGTTTGCTTTCCCAGCTGCATGTTAGAGTCTCAGATTACTCCAGCTTTAAAAAGCAACACTTGTTTAATTAAAAGGAGTTGCCAAACTGTCTCAAGAGTGCCAGATGTAATAACAGGAATCATCGTGCCCCTCATTTTTTTTATTCCCTCTTCTCCAAAACACCTAACAGCAACCAAGAACAAAATCAGCAATAGTCAAATTGCTATAAAAAATGAAAGAAAAAAAAACATAGCCATGGAGAAGAGCAGCCCTGACAGGCAGTCAGCCCTGTAGGGTGAGCTGCAGTATTGTCAGTGCATCTTAAAAAAAACAAAACACAAGTCCTCTCTGATTCGTTTGCTGTCATGTTCTTAAGTGTCCACGGTCGCATTTATTGCTCTGTCATGTTTGAAGTGGTATTTTTAATATTGAGAAAACTGTCAGAAAACCTATTGCAGTACTTAAATGTGGCTATGAAAGTGAAAAATTGATTTTTCCATAAAGGTAGATTCTCTAGCGGAATTATGACCCTAGTGAAACTGTACTCCATTTCAGCATGTTTTAAGGTGTGCTTCTTGGATAGCGTGCTAATGTTGTACCTTGATGCATTGTTTGCACGCACTGGACACGATCCATTGAGTGTGCAGAAATTAAGTAAGGAACAGTTCTTTTGTATGATAGTATATCCCTTGTGTAGTCTTCTGTGCAGTACTATAAAATTAATTCAGCTTCTCTCCACATAGAACTTATCTACTGCCCCAGCATTAGTGTATACTTCTGCATTTTACCTGGGAGACAATACTTGTAACTTCATTTTGTTAGAAAATTCACTTTGATCATTTACAGGGCAGCTTCAATTCCAGAGTTAGTTCCAAAACTCCACGCATACTTTTGCAACATTCTACTCCCAGGTTAAGTTGTTCAGGAAAAAAGAACTAAATATGCCACAGAGCAAGCTAGTTTGCACACAGTGGGAGGGGTTGGATACCCTGCCTGTGACAGGGTGCAAGTCGGAGCACTGATCAGAAGCCAGAACCTTCACTCTTACGAGAGGTTCTGTGTGTAACTTTTACAATGTCACTGGCCTGTCATTCAAATACCCTATTACTCATGAGACTATAAATTCTTTTTGTATGTTTCTAAATATCAATTACCATTTCACCTTTTGTTTGGGGAGTTCATATCTGCTTTTAAGGCTTTTTTAAACAAGAATCTCCACTGCTTCCTTCAACCTGAAAACTCATTGTCTGGTACTGGAAATTTGACTCAACTTTTCCCAGTTTTGCATGTAATACTCTTAGACCTTTGCTGACATGATTTGTAGTAGAGAAACATTTAGCATTATTGTCTGTTCGTAGCAATCTGGCCTTCTTTAGAACTTTTAAAAATAATTAAATCTTACCGTTTTCTACCGTTGTTCCACTACAGCTACTTTCTGCTCCTAGACAAAGTTTGCTATGGACTTTGACAGAATCACAGTTGGACCTGAAGTTTTCTACTGTTTTAGTTTCCCATCAGACATTATCATGGATTATTATTTATGTTGAATCACTGTCCTCTAATGCTTCTCACGGGCAGAACACATTACACTGGGACAGTCTCATGGATATTTAGAACTCAGACATTTCTGTCCCTGTTCCAAAAGCTGGCATTAATTGCAAAGCCAAGGGACTGTGAAGATAGTGTCATAGTATCACACACATCGCCTTGAGTCAGTATCAGTCAATCAGGGTTTCATCCAGAATAAGTTCAGTCAAGGGAGTGATATTATATATAAGGATGAAAGGGCTCCAAAACTATTAAATACAGTTATTCAAACCACTACTTTTTTCCTCCTATAAACTTGACATGCTGACTTCTACACTTCTTTTTGTAGACTATTTTGTCCCCTGCTACTGCGTTTAGGTATGTGAGGCTCCTCCAGACCCAGCCAAAATCTGTTCTTAGCTGGCTTTACCAGTCATCTTTTTTCAGCACTGTCCTTTCCACAGCATGTTTTTTCCCCCTTGTCCTTGCCTCTTGACCTATGCTTAAGAAAGCCTCATCCTTCAATATTAACTTTTCAGCAGGTTAGATAAGCCATTCTACAGTCTCTTTCTATAAGTTGAGCTTTTCATTTCTGTATAAGTTCTTTGGTTTTGTGGAACTCTTTGGATCTCTTTGGAACTCTTTGAAGCTCATTTATCCAGTCTTTACTGTTGATGGTGGTACTCGCAGCTTATGACACTCCAGCTTGTAGCAGGAATACATCCATACATCTCTTATTTAAACTTGGTATAATATTTCCACTCTACTCCTCTGTCTCCTGTCTTTGATATCATCCAGTTCTGATGTTTTGTTGTACTGACAGTGTCTTCCACCTTCATGTCATGAAGTCCTGGGTTCAGTGTCCAGATTTTTAATGAAGATAAATTTTAGGACTTTTGAGAATTTTTCCTTTACCCAGTATCCAGTAGTCCTCCTTTCAATGCTGGCTATAGTTCTCCACCTTTTAATCCGTCTTACCCATTTTTAAATTCCTGTTTGCATGTTCATTTTTTCTGTCTTGGTCAGTTATTCCATATTTGGCATCATAACAAGTGTTGATGTCTAGGTCCAGTTAGAATAGATCTTTCTTTTTGTCGTCAGAGAAGGAATCTACCTTTGATACTGCTGTTAAATACTTCCTTCTCTGACGTGTTCACAGATGCCAAAGAGGCTCCAGCTCTGCGGGCACCCCTGAAGTCAGCTCATGGCCTTCAGTTGCCTGACTCACCTGTGGTCTCAGTCCTAAGCATGGGTACCACTTTTTCTTTTTTCCCCACTGATATGGTATCAGGATGCGTCAGATGGAGTTGTTCAGAGTCCTGGCTTCTAGATGCTCACCTGCACTTATCTAGGTTTTTAAAGTTCTGTTCCAAATATTAATTCTCCCACAGCTCTAATTTCCTTGGTACTGCTGAAGTTTTGCTTTTACCAGAGGTGGTATAATTTTAGTATATTCATGCTCAGTAGTGTTCTGGGATGTTGGGGAGGGACTTTTTGTAAGGGCGTGTATTGACAGGACAAGGGGAAATGGTTTTAAACTGGCAGAGGGTAGATTTAGACTGAAGAAATTCTTTACTGTGAGGGTGGTGAGGCAGTGGTACAGGTTGCCCAGAGAGGCTGTGGATGCCTCTACACTAGAGGCATTCAAGACCAGGATGGATGGAGCTTTGAGCAACCCGGTCTAGTGGGAGGTGTCCCTGCCTGTAGCAGAACTAGATGATCTTAAAGGTCCCTTCCAACCCAAACCATTCTATGATTCTATGATGATTCTGTGTTCATCCATCTCCTATACTGTCATCCTGATTTAAAACTGAAGTAAAACATTTATTTAGTTGCGATCCAGTTTGTCTTTATTTTTCATCTTGGTCAGGAGCATGACAGTTCCCCTTATGTTTTACATATACAGCAGAGCATTTTTGCCAGGGTTTTGGTATCTCACACTTTACACTTTCAGTCCTTGATCACTGGAATGTACTTACCATCCTCTTCTCCATTCTTTGCACATGCTCCACATATTTCTGCTTTTCAGTTGGGGTGATCATTTCTCCAGTCAGATCAATCTGTTGGCACTTCCAGGGTCTCCTGCATGACCCCAGGCTGTGTGTGAGCACAAGCAGAGTCACTGTTCCCTCATGTGATTGCTGAGGTGATAAGCCAACACCGTGAGGTATGCTCATCTTGATAACCCTCGCTTGGATGCCTTGTCTTTCCTGCTGGCCATCAGCCCTCTGGTGGGACATGCTGTTGGCACCTGCCTGCTTCACTCACCTGGACTGTGCCATGTGCGTGAGCTTGCTGCTGTGCTGGTGGCTTCAGACCCAGTATGCTCCTTCTAGGGATTGCTATGGAAATCAGGGCTAGCCACCAGTTTATGCATTGTGCCTTTCTTAAAAAGCAGTATCTGGAGTTCGGGTGGGAAGTGTAGGGTCCATCTCTGGAACTAAAAGGATTGATTTCACAGTTCCACATTTCAGACTCCTTCCCCATTGGCAACAACTACATTTCATTTCCTGAAGCATTAAAAAAAAAAAAAAAAAAAAAAAAACTTCCATTAAAAAGACTGTTTTCACAAAAATCATCTAAAAAAGTGAGACGAAGCGGGTGTCAG
>JANHGO010000956.1:0-10015 GCA_024606505.1 Aquila spilogaster
CCTTTTTCTCCCCCGGGGTTTTTTTTGTCTTTTTTTTTTTTTTTTTTTTTTGAGGGTAACTTCACAACCTAGCAATGCAGGCTGGGGATCACTGGGCTGTGTGACTGAGCAGGTCAGCGGCTGGCTGTAAGGGTGGGGAAGGAATTTCCCTGTCTAAACTGGGTGATAGCATGAGCTGTGTGGATAGTCTTCTAGACCTATAAGGGATGGTATGCTGGGTTAGAGAGGTGGTAGTTTGCTGTAGCATGCAGGGTACCAAACCAGTCTAAATATAACGTTGCATGCTTTTGTTGCTGAAGAGTGTAAAGTAGTCTGAACTGGCATTGCGTGAGCTCTCTCTGCGAAGAGCCACGTGTAGATCATCAGTCTATTGCAAAAAGGATTGCCTGCAGAAGCCCACAGCATCTCTTGTGATGTTGGAAGCTAACTGCCTGAGCCAGGGGTTCCTTTAGTGCAGAGAGGTCAAGAGCTGTGGAAACAACTAGTCTTTGCCTTGATGCATTTTAAAAAGCCATAGAAAGAATTAGTCTGCTCATGGGGTTTTTTGCTGTTACTTGGCACTGTCTTGTTGTCTGTGTTCCCCATCTACCTTTTAAACTTGGAGCATCAAACTTCTGTGCAGAGGCTGCCTGGGTTAGTATTCAGTCACAGCAGGCGTTGGTCTTTCCCTAGAGCACTGAAGAGCCATAGCTTTATGGGGCAAATACAACTAAGGAGGAACTTAGTTTAACTTGTGAAGTAAAACATTATATTGTTTCTTGATTGCAGGGATGCCAAAGCTTGTGTTGTTCATGGCTCAGATTTGAAGGACATGACTAGTGAGCAACTGGATGACATCCTGATTCATCATACAGAAATTGTCTTTGCCAGGACATCTCCTCAGCAGAAGCTTATAATTGTGGAAGGCTGTCAGCGACAGGTAAAGAGAAGGGAGTCCAAGGATTTCATATCGGAGAAATCCCCAGATGTGTAGATATATAAACTACTAACCAGTGCTGCCTTCTGAAGTGGCAGGGCTTATTCTTCTCAGTGCCTTCAGGTAAAGGGCCAGACTAGATCTCAATCTGTCAGCAGCCTTCAGCTGCTGATGTCTGGCTGCTGTACAATACATAAATAAAAGGGTCTTGCAGGAAAACACCTTCAGTTTGTACTGAGGCTTTTTCTGGTCCTAGGATGTTTAACACACTTAATTCCTAAATGCTCTGGACGTGCTTGGCAGAAGAGCATTCAACAAGTTTAGATATTGTCCAACATCTCCTTTGGAGAGAGCAGCATGGTTCTCTGATAAGCCTGATCAGAATGGGGAAAGGGGTGAGGGGAGGACAAGGAGAAACCGAGGTCTCTTTACAGCAAAGTGAAATAGGGACTTTTATGCTTCAACTCCTGAAAGATAGAAGAAAGCTTTTTCTGCCCAAAACATCTTACATGATGATTTCAGTCTTTATATCCCTCTCTTTGACTAGGGTGCCATTGTAGCAGTCACAGGTGATGGTGTGAATGATTCCCCAGCCCTGAAAAAGGCCGACATTGGTGTTGCTATGGGTATTGCTGGCTCAGACGTCTCCAAGCAGGCAGCTGACATGATTCTGCTGGATGACAACTTTGCTTCCATTGTCACTGGGGTTGAAGAAGGTGAGTTTATCACTTGTGTGCAGTGGTGGCGAAGTGATGTGCTTCGGCAATGTTACTTACTCATTCCCTCTGAAATAAAGGTGTCTGGAGGGCTCTCCTTTATTTGAGCTTGTCTCCATGACAAGTGTTTTCAAGGAGGACAGCACTTCCCTTCTCCATTCAAAGTCTTCTCCCTTTCCGTGGGACCAGCATGACCCTTTGGGATGGGTAACAGTAGAAAGCAGCTGAGTAACAAAAGCTACTTTGTCCTTTTGCCTAACACTGACCCTACAGTCATCTTTGCCAGCTGAGTCTGACACATTTTCCTCCCTGATGGAGCAGTAGCTCTCAAACAGGAGCAGAACAGAGGATACCTCCAGGGGCTCTTGATGATCTTCAGAAACCAGGGCTTAGTATCTTACTGCTGTATGCAGTGAAGCCTGATTGCTGTGACCAGAAATGTTACTCTGTAGAGGTGATGATGTGGTGGAGCACACAGTCTCACCCTTACATGCAAGAGACCTCTTCAGCGTGCTGCACTAGAATTTTGCCTTTCAGTGTTACCACTGAAGCTGCATATGAGCTACTTGGCTGCCTTCTGCTGATAAGTGAGAGTTATGTTGTTCTCTCTTCCTTGCCCCAGGGCGTCTGATCTTTGATAACCTGAAGAAGTCTATTGCTTACACCTTGACCAGTAACATTCCTGAAATCACGCCGTTCCTGATCTTCATCATTGCGAACATACCCCTTCCACTGGGAACAGTCACCATCCTCTGCATTGACTTGGGCACTGACATGGTGAATGTCTTTTTTTTTTTTGTCTCAAGAAGAAATGTGGGTGTTCTTAGGTATCCTAAAGAAAGGAGAGGTGGAATGAAAATGCTTAAATACAGTTTTCTCTAGTGTTCTGATTTAAAACAAGTGACCATTTGATATTCCCTTAATCTGCACTCCCTGTCTCATGGCTCTGAGTCTGAGGATCCTTCAGTTCCACGTAAGGACAAACTGGGGATGGGGAAGGTGGTAAGGTCCTTCCTTGAATACTATAGCTAGGGCTTTCGGGCAGTGCTGTTTCTCAGGCTGAAAACATGGGGCAGGGAAGGCTCTATACAGTGGAAAATTGAAACAGTTCTAACAGCGGTTCTACCACTTGCAAAGGTCCCTGCTATCTCCCTGGCATATGAGCAAGCAGAGAGTGACATCATGAAGAGGCAGCCCAGAAATCCCAAAACAGACAAGCTGGTGAATGAACGGCTGATCAGCATGGCCTATGGGCAGATTGGTAAGCTGGTCTGTTTTCTCTGGCACTGATTTGAACTTGGTGGTAGCGGGGGTTATACACCATCCTGAGTCAGTGACTTTTCTGCTTATTTTGGTAGGGTTGAGGTTTGGGATGTGTAAACCAGAACCTCAGGCTGTTAAGAACTTGCCGTGATTCTGCCCCCATGGCACATAGCGGTGGCTTGTGCAGCTTGATCCATTGAATCGCTTTCACAGTAATTTTGTTTAATTGCATAGTGCTGTAAAGGAACTGGCTGACAACCAGCTCTCCTCTGGTTCAGACTTGTTCAGCAAGAACATAGATCCCATTGTTAGTTTAATTAGAAGTAAAGGATTCTCTCCAGCGTATCCCTAAACACACAGTATTAGGAGCCTTGATTAAAGGCAGCTACAGAGATGTGCCCAGTTCACAGGACGGGAGCTCATGCTTAATTGCAGCAGACCTTGGGAACCTTCTTGACTGTATTTTGCAAGGGTTGGGGGTGGGCAAGGCTTAATGAGAATACAAAGGGAGTTTTATCTTGTGTCCTTGAGTACCATGCCATCACAGCGCAGGGCAGAACAGAAGTAACTCTGTACAAAGTTGGGAGCAGAAGCCGCTCAGCAAAATGGTTGCAGCTGAATTTGATGTTAGTGTGAACTATTCTGTAGCTGCTGTTTGGCAGACTGAGCCCCACAAGGAGTAATTTTTTAGGTGGTTGGGGTCTCCTGCAAACTGCTTTCTGTTACAATCGCACCGCACAGTAGCTTCATCAGTTTTATCATCCTTTCTTGTCTGTTTAGGTATGATCCAGGCCCTTGGAGGTTTCTTTACCTATTTTGTAATCATGGCAGAGAATGGGTTCTGGCCTTCTGGCTTGCTAGGGATCAGAGTTCAGTGGGATGACCGATGGGTTAACGATGTGGAAGACAGCTATGGGCAGCAATGGGTAAGTTTTGAGGCACAGCTTAGAGGCTGCCAGCCAGAATACTAATGCCTGCTGAACTTGGTGTGAGCACCAGAGAGCAAAGGCAGCATGTCTGAACGAGTGCTCTCTGCTTTGTCTGCTTCCTAGACCTACGAACAGAGGAAAATAGTGGAGTTCACTTGCCATACAGCCTTCTTTGTCAGCATTGTGGTTGTGCAGTGGGCGGACTTGATCATTTGTAAGACCCGAAGAAACTCCGTCTTCCAGCAGGGGATGAAGTAAGTGAGGCTGCCCATGGAGGATTTAGAATGGGACTCTGTGTATTCTCCAGCACACGGCATTCTAGTTCTTTGTCCCAGCAGTGTCTGGGCATCTTGGCATAAGTCTTGAACAGTCTGGTGCCTTGGCAGTGAATAAGAGGGACTGGGTGCTCTCTAGTAGTACCTGCTACAGTTGTCAGGCTGAGACAGTGAAATGGTGACTTCTGCTGGCATTGTCTGTGGGAGGTAGCCCACCTCAAAGGCTAGTGATGTACTCCAGCACACAGCCTGGTGCAGCAGCAGAGCAGCTGGTGTATCAAGAGACTTGGTGGCATGAACCCCAGCCTCCTTCTGAATTTGTGATGAAAGCAATTGCTGGTTGACTTAGTTGTGAACTGGAATATCTCTGTCTAGAGACATGAAGGACCCTTGTGACAACCGTGCCATCAGCTCGGATGGCCTGATAGTCCCCACCTGATGGACTTCTGGTCTAGCCCAGAATGTCTGTTTCCATTCACTACCATGTGGCCACTAGGTGTTCTTTTAGGATTTCATCTGTGAAAGTCCCTGACTGCTTTCCTGTTTCTACTAGGAACAAGATCTTAATATTTGGTCTCTTTGAGGAGACTGCTCTGGCTGCCTTCCTCTCCTACTGCCCTGGGATGGATGTTGCTCTAAGGATGTACCCTCTCAAGTAAGTTGTGTCATGCTTTTTGTGCAGTAGGCTGTGTACCACAGAGCAATAGTGCTTGGGTGGTGAGATGGATAAAAAGTAGTTGTGAGCTTGTGGATCACGAAACCTAGTCTTAACCCAGAAGAGCTCAGCCTAGAGGGTGTGAGTGATCCTTTGCTGTAATGGGGCACGCCAGGGGTTTGCTTTTCTTTACTGCTTATGGAAAGTTTATGGGGAGCCTGCAGTTCGGTGCCCCACTAAAAATTAGCAACACAACTTCAGTTGTACCAGTGCGCTGTAGTGCAGCTGCTTTTGTACTTACTTGCATGGGGTGTTTTTATGGGTAGGGGACTACCTCCAAAGAAAGCCGGAAAGCCTCCATAGGCCAAGGGACTGTTCTTTACTAAAGACCTGGTGATGACATCTTGTGGCTTTTTCTACCTTCCACAGAAACAGCACAAGTAGTAAAGTCTTTTGAAAGATGCTACATAGGTGCAGATGACCAGTTGGTGCACAGTAACATTCCTAACAGTTGGGAGGGTGCCAGCATCTTAAGCATTATTGCTCAACAGCATGCAACATTTCATGGCAGGGTTTAGTCTCAAACTTCAAACAGTCCTCTGGCTTAAGTGCCATGAAATTTTCATGGCAAAAAAAATTCTGGTACATTTTGCATTCCTTCAGAAGTGTTGTCTGGAGTTTGGTGCTGAAGTGTGAGCATTTCCTGACAAGAAAGCTGGCCTCTGCCCAGTGCCTGCAGCAGCTAGATGTTAGCATGTGTCAATTGTAAGGGAAGCCAATACGGTTTAAGCAAGCAAGGCTGTGGGCACAAAGGTTATGTGTACTTAGAGGAAATATTCCTAGATTAATAGGTGGGGAGGTGCTGGTACAGAGATGAACAAAGGTGCTGTGACGCACCTCGTGTTGGAATTAATATCCAAAAGCGGATTAACCTATTGCAGAAGAAAACCTGGTGGTAATTCTTGGCTTGGAGGATTCTCAGCTGAACCACAGCCTTGTGGGAGCTGGTACGCTGGCAAGCTGGGACCCGCCAGCCTTCCTGCACTCTTCTGTGCCATCAAGTCAGAGCTCTGCTAGGCAAAGAGCATCTCCACTGCCTGTGTTCTCACTGCCTCCTCTCCCAAACAGGCCAACCTGGTGGTTCTGCGCTTTCCCATACTCCCTCCTCATATTCCTGTACGATGAAGTCAGAAAGCTCATTATCAGACGCAACCCTGGTGGTAAGAATATGCTGCTAATCTGTGTGTTTCCTTCCCCACCTCTTCATGCTGCCAAGTTCTGTAGAAGCTCTGATAATGCTCAGGGACCCCCAGTGCTGAGCCCTACACCGGGGTGTATTTTGCTGTGTTTTCCCTTCCTCAGCATTAATAGTGCAGTTGGTTCAAATTAAGGACTTTCTCTGTCCCTCTCCCTGCATTATCCTGCAGTATATGAAAGTAACAATGCACTGAAGTAGATGGAAAAGACTGATTAAAGCTTGGGTAGTTCTAGAAAGCTGGAACGGGGCCTGAAAGCTGCAGCACATCAACAGTTTGGCAAGATGTTTCCATTGTGGCAGGTCACTTACTAGCTCAGGTGCTACGGTGCAAATTTCCAGAGCTTATAAAAGGAGCTCTTGTGAACCTCATAACCTGGTCTGCCTTAAGACTAACTCTGCTTTCTCCCTCCTTTTCCTTTAGGTTGGGTGGAAAAAGAGACCTACTACTAAAAAGCACCTGTAAAACATTCCACGCACAGCCCATGCCACCTCTCCACCATCTCCCCTGTGTGTGTACTTCATCTTTGCAAGTGCAGAACTTCCTGGACAGGAGCGAGCTGAAACGAAAGGAAACATGAAGAAACATGGACTGGAGGAGAAAGCAAGGGGGAGGTTGGGGTGGGGGGAGTGTCCGACCATCAGTCCATGGGGATGAGAGTTTGAGTAGTTTTATGTGCCTTTTTGTTTTTGTAAAAGGAAACTGAAGATTTTATATGTGGATTTTTACAAATAAAGATGGATTATAAGAGGATGCCCCCACATGGTCTTAGGTGGATGTTTTTCTCAAGGCAAAATGGTTCAGAGCAGCCTCCCCTCCCTGCTTAGGGTGTGGTGGTGACAGCATGGGTTAGCTCTTGGCTTCCCATTTTTGTAGCAGGGAAACAGAGCTGCTTGACCCGGAGACAACAGCATATGCGGTTTTTAAAAGCCCTGATGTATCCCACTCTGTAGTTCAGTGCCTAATGTGACAAACTGCTTGCAAGCACTTGCATTTCAAAGCCTAAAGCTCAGGAGGCTTGCTGGCATCTAACTATGCATCGTGGCTACTTTCTGCAAACATAGCATAGAGTGGAGAGAAGAGCTGGTGGCTGGATGTCTGCTCTGGCGTGCTTTAAGAGGCTGTGACTTGCTTGCCGGGTTCAGAATGAGAACAGGCTTCCAGTGAATGGCACTTGGATCCAAGCAGCCTTGTTCTCAAAATTCTGACTGATTTTTCCTGCTTGCTTTGCCAAGCAAGGGATAGTGTTTCCTAGTGTCCTCTGTGCATGCACACGCTTGTTCCGGCATGGCACTTGTCCCGTCCTGGTAGTGGCTCGTGCCTGCAGTGGAGTGAGGGCAGAGGCTGATCGTGGGTACAGGATCTTAAATCTTCTACTTCTGAGGAAGGCATTGCTGTTGTCTGGGTGCCAAGTTGGCTCTGTGGGCTGAAGTGGGTCATGCTGCCTCCCTCTGAATATCTAGCTGTTTTCCATCTGTTTTGATTTACTGTTTAATGCTTGTATGGTTCACTTCTGCAAACTTGGTGGGAGAGCTGGCTTTTTGCATGTGGACAGTCACCACGAAGTCCTAACTTTGTGCTTCTAGTGCTGCTGTGCTAAAGCCAGCTGGAGATGCTTTGGGTCCTTGGTCCTATTCCTGAACTGCTGGTCTGTGTCTACCTCTGCAAAGGATTGCTTTAAAACCACAGCACTGAAACGATCTGTGGTTAAAACTCCATGTTGTTGTGCCTCCTTCTTTTTTTTTTTTTTTGGTGGGGTTTTAAAGCCAGGTCACTTCTCTCATGTACTGAACAATATAAGCTCAAATAGTGAAGAGAGCACTAGGGAGAGAACAAATGAGAGTCTGAGGTTGGCAACTGTTTTAACTTGTCTTGGACACTCTAATGTGGAACCCCCAGTTGGAGATCATTAAAAAAAAAATAAATAAAGTCTTCCAATTGTTGGAGTCTGCCCATGCTGACAGCTGCATTGATGTAACTAGTCTTGAGATGATCCTAGCTGGGAAGGGGAGATGAGTTGCTCTAAGGGAGGAAGGAAGAAGGTGGGATGAATTTTACTGAATCTGGTGATGATGGAGTAGTGATGCAGAAATGATACTTGTTCCACCCCAGGCGTGACACTTGAACTTTCTGATTAGTGCCTGAGACTTCCTCAGAGTCCCACTGCAGTGAAGTTGCAAAATCAGTGTTGCTTGTATGATGCAGGCAAAAAAAAAAAAAAAAAAAAGGAACCTGTTCTTCTTCCCCCTGGCATTTCAGCTTTAAACAGCTTTAGCAGCGGGCCTCTTGTTAAAATAAAAGGTGTGGGTGAGGAGGGACCCCTGAAAGTCCAGCTGCCTGCTCAAAGCGCAGCTACTTTCAAAGCATGGTCAGGTTGCTGCTGGCCTTTGCTGAGCCGAGATCTGAATACCGGCAGGGAGGACGGGGGTCCCGTACCTCTGAGCACCTGTGCCAGAGCCGAATGTGTGCCCTGCGGGCTCACACGGTTCCTCGCTAGGCTGGCCTTGTGCTGTAGCATAGCTGAGGCTCCCTTGCAGCCAGGTCCCAGCCACGTCTTGCAGGAATGCTTCTCGGCTGCGCTTTGCTGCTCAGGAGTAACACCTCACCTGGACATCTCGGACCAGTCCAGGAACGTCTCTTGCATTTCATGATGTCGCTCGCCAGTCTAGTCACGATCTCCCAAAAGAAAAACTACTCGGAAGCCAAGTCTGGAGCAAGCACTGGCTAATGTTAAAGGAAAGCTTCACGCCGCTCTAATATCCTTGCCTGGATAAGGGACTGAAGGCAAACGGGGCTCTGATTCTTGGGGAAGGGAGCAGCTAACCAGGGCCAGGGTCACGGCGAAGGCAACACAAGGTAGTTTATATTGGCCCTAGATGTTGGGCAATATTTATAAGCGAAGCAATATGCGGTAGAGACAGCATTTACAGCAGCTTCCCCTTAGTGCAATGGGCTCTTGCCACATGGCTGAGCTCATCCTCCTGACTCTTTTTTCCACCCTCAGAGGGCAGGGTGTGCTTCTGGTGGTAACAGAGTCCCCTTTAACCCAAAGTGACAGGGAAGACTTTGCATGAGATGTCCGTGAGTCACCCTCCTCCTGGCCAGAAAAGGGACCTGAAATAGCAACAGTCCCTGAGCAGACGGGTGCAGAAGGGCTCCCAGGGGACAATGTTGACGGGACGGAGGGACAGAAGAGGCGTGTGCCCGACCCACGCATCTCCTTTGCTCGAGGTGGGGGCCCGAGGCAGAAGGGTGAGGGCAGGGCATGGGGCCAGCTGGGAATGGTGCCCACCAGGATTTGGGAGCCTCAGCAGACCCCCTGCAGAGCAGTTACCTCGCTTAGTGCCAGGCTCTCACTGAGGTGGTTGTTTTTTGTTTTTTTTTTCCCCAGTAATCTTTCGTTTTCATGAGACCCACCAATTAGCGAGATGAAAGGCACTAGTCCCTCCCGGGGACCTGCTCCCCAGCACCGTTCCTCAAGGGATAAAGCACTTTTCTGCCAGACCTGATGGCCTGCAAACAAGAAGAGGGCAAAACACCCCCCTCCAACCTATTAGGCCTCTGAACCAGCCGATTAGCCAAAACACAAAGCAGATTAACCCCAATTAGGTGGAAATGTATAAACAAACATATTCAGTAAAGCCTTTTGGATAGGCTCCCTGGGAGCCTGGCTTTGAACACACCTCCCAGGGACCTTCCGTAGCTCCCACTCACAGCTTCATCCTCCATCAGCTCCCAAATAATACCGATGCTTGGGGCCCCTTCCGTGCTCTCCCATAGCTCTCTGCTGCAGGCTTGCTCAGACCCTACCGGCACTTGCTTCAGAGGTTGCTGTGTTCCTCCTCTCCTTCTCCTCCCTCTCCTCCTTCTCCTTTTCTCCTTCTCCTTCTCCCTCTTCCTCTCCTCCAGCCCTCCTCCTTCTTTCTTTCCCTTATTCCACATACCGTCCCAAGAGACTCTGGACCCCTGGACTTTGGTGACAAAGAGTAAGGCAGAGGGTCTGTA
>JANHGO010000956.1:10115-36862 GCA_024606505.1 Aquila spilogaster
CCCTTATTCCACATACCGTCCCAAGAGACTCTGGACCCCTGGACTTTGGTGACAAAGAGTAAGGCAGAGGGTCTGTACCTATGGAAAGTTTTACTTTCCATAGGGAGGGATAGAAATTCCTCTCATTACATTAATCTGTCCTCCCACAAGCTCATCTGTCTCCCTGCTGCTTTCATCTGGCTTCCTGAACACAGTAACATCTTCACTTGCGTGAACTTCTGAGCCCTCTGACTTTTCAGAAGGCTGGAAAGCAAATACGGCCAGTTTGCCCAGCGCTGGTAACAGCAGCAATGGGATCTTGTATTTCTATGCTTCCTTTCACTTTAAAAGGCCCCACATTTCCTGCACGGTACACAAAAAAATTCCCTCTGCCTCCGGGAGGCTTGTGCTGCTGCTGTCAGGCAAACAGCCAGTTCAAACAGCCCAGAGGGGAGATCTGATGGGGAGGGAGATACCGAAAAGCTTCTCCAGTGAAATGCCGACAGAACTTTCCTACTATAGCTGGAAAAAGCTGTGCTGCTTAAGGAGCACGGGACTCTGGTCCCCATGCCTGGGAAAGTTGGTGTCACCCCCCGCAGGGGCTTGCCCAGCCGGCACCCCCACGTCCAGTCTGCTTGCCAAACTGGATCCCCAAAGCGTAGAAACAAGCCAGAAAGTGAGGGATGGTTTGAAAACCATCAGCTGTGAGGAATGGGAAACCTCTCCGCGGGCAGAGCAGCTCAGCTCCTCCCCATACTGCTGCAGAGAGGAGGTTGAACGGCCAGCAGAAAAAATTCACAGTTTTTTTTTAAATGTTAAAGGGAAAAAAAAAAAAGGATTCTTGACAGCACATCACGTGCATGGACTGGGACCCACAGCTGACTGGAATCAGGGTTAAAAATAGACATTGGCGTTAACGGGCTCAGAGCAGCCTTCGGTGAATGAGTCCCAAGGTGAATTATGAAATCTAACACGCATTCTCTCCCTAACAAGTGTGGTTTCTATTGAGGGTTATTTACCTTGGTCTTCATACCTGCCGGACATAGGATATTAGTCTCAGGTTTCACAATTAAACAGATCTGGGCCCGACGGGGAGACAGCCAAGAAGTCGATAGAAGCACCATTATGGAGGATGCAGCTCCAGGCAACTTCTCAGCAACTGCCAAAGGAGTTTCTGGTTGTGGACCCTTGCCCAGACGAACTAACCCGGCTAAGTCATGATGCCGCTTGGTGAACATGGCTTTCAACTAACCTCCTGAAACCCTTCATTCGTACAATACCTACCTGTCTATCCATGCATGTATTTGGCGATATGTATTAAGTGGTGAGGATCTGATAGTTTATATCCAACTGGTGCCCGCCTGCATTACCCATCCCTATAAATCTGGTCTGCCGAGGCACGGTACCCGGGCTGCATTTCTGTCGGATGAGCCAGAGCATCGCATGGTGCTCGTGATGGCTTCATCCCACGTGTGGGAGGATGGGCAGCACCTGAGCCAGAAAAAAAAACAACCAGAGCAGCACAGGCATGAAGCCTGGCTGTGCAAGAATTATTGTCTCAAAAGTTCACAAAAGATTTTGAACCGACAAGTTTATACTCATCTGCCCTGTGCGTGGCACAGCCGGGCTGTGTTTGATCTGATGTCAGGAGCCCTTCAGTCAGGTTTACCACATCGTCAAGCTACAACCTGAAACGGCTGGGAAGAGTCTCCCCGCACCTCGGTGCTGCCCCAGCACCCAAAGCTGGGCCCACGGGCAGAGGAGAGGGGGAGGAGGCTTAGCAGGTAGTTGGATTTTTTCTCTTCCCCAGTTCGGCTATTTTCCCCTGTAGTTTTCAATTGTAACTACAGCTAATCATCCAGGCACTTTTTTCCTGCTCCTTCTTTTTTTTTTCCTTTAAAAAAATACTTTCTAAAAGCAAATCAGTGTGACAGCCAGTCTGAAACATGGTTGTCCCCAGCCTCCTCTTTTTCACATGTGCTCACCTACATGCTCTTACTTCTCTGCTCTCCCAGGTTTTTTTAGGTGGCGATTCATCCCCAGAGAGATTAAAATAGAAATGAAGAGTTTTTCCTTGGAGACAAGAATACTTCTGAGTGACCTTCTTTCTCCTCCTTGGTGAAACATGACCATCTTGGACAAACTGCTCCCAAAGCAACAGATACCACTCGCAGGCTTCGAGCAAAGTCTTCCCGTTGCTGTAGACCAGGGGTCAGCTGCACCGCCGGCATCCAGCTCAAGCTGGTGGAAACAGTGTCATCACCTGGAAATATGAAGGTATGATAGGAAAGAAAACTTAATACTGGGATGAGCACACTCAGGATCTGCTGGGGAAGATCTATTTTGGTCTCAGACAGAGCAGTCAAGGCAGGATCCTCACTACCTCCTCTGGAAGCACTCAGATATAGCTACAGTTTGTCTGAGCCTGCCTCTTCCATTCTGGATTTCAGTGTGGTTTTGTAATCAGCTGTCTGAACCCATCAACATCTTTAAACCCCCATGTGTCATTACTGGCATCAAGGAACTTGCACTGGTGTCAGCAGGGTCCCTTTTCACGCCTTCCGGATGTCGCTGGTTTCATTTTATCAATGAGGTCATGTGAAATCCCCAAATTACTACCAAATTTGGAAGAAGCACTAAGCATCTCTTCCTCCTCTCTGTGCCTCACCCTTGAGTTATCCCCTCGCGTGAAGGTCTCCACTCACACTGCTGCATGCACGCGGTTGCTGGATCCTCAGCCAACACACATGAACCCACCTCCCCAAAACACACCCGCGTGGTGTATAACCACCATGCTATAAGAGGACTTTTCTGTTCGTATTATCCTTAAGGATTGCCCTGTCTCCACTCACATCAGTGGAATATTAACACCTGAACACTCAGGCAAGGTGTAGTTGTTTAAATACATGACCACAGATGTCTTACAGCTGCAGCTGTATAAATACAGCTACATAAATACTCTTTTGCCTGACCACCTTTCAGACTTGAACAGGCTTGTCCGCTGTCTAGGGAGAGCACAGCAATGTCATTGCTCCAGGGTATCAGTGGGGCTTGACCCCCCCACCAGCTCAGCATCCCAGTTGTGCCCTGAAGGAGAGCAGAGAGCTGGATCTGGATACCCTCTACAGCAGCCTTGGAAAGGTGCAGCAGCCCCCAGGGACAAAGCTTGCACCCTCTGCTCAAAAAACACAGGGAGAGGCAGGTATTTTGCCCAAGGTTGCACTGAAATTAAGTGAATTGCCAGCAGCCTCGGGGAGCAGCTTAGGATGTGCCTTGTGGGGCTGTAAGTATGGGATGGCTCACAAGGGATGGGGGGAGCAAAGCCTCCCAAGCCAGGTTTGAGAAATGCACCCTACTAGAGTCAAGCTTAAGGAAGGAAGGAGTACAGAAAAGCCTTTTCTTTCGCCGCTTCACTCCTATCAAGCCTTGAGCAGGAAAAGGGAAGCCAGTCCCTCTGAATTTTGGGCTCACGTCTGTGATCCAGCCCTAATAACAAGGCCTGTCCCACCTTGCTGAGGAGCAAAAGCGTCCTCCGACGCCACTCGTCGCGTTAACTGTTAGACAAACAGCTCCTCACGCGTCCGTGGGATGAGTTTCTGCGCTCGCCGAGGACACAACCCTCCAGCCTCGCGGAGGCGAGGCGGGAGCCGCGCCGTGGGAGCGGTAGGTTCGACGGAAGGCGACGTGGCACGGGCAGGAGAAGAAAAGCCCTCGAGCCCCGCAGCAGCCCCGTACGGCAGCGCACGGCGCGTCCCACCTTGGCCCGCTGGTTCCCCTCGAAGCTGTTCCTCTTTCTGGTGCCCGTCCCTGCCAGGCGGTGGGACATCGCCGGTGCACCCTGGACGGTTGTGGTGTTGGCTGAGGCTGTCCAGCACCCCACAGCTCCTACCCCCTTTCTCACCAAAAAAAAAAAGTGAGAAAGGGGATTTTTTTTTTTGCTTTCCTTCATTGTAAAGCACTTGGGAGCAGACAGATTTTTGCTATAAATGGCAACTTTTTGCTGCTCTATGGGGAAAACGATGTCACCCTTGGCCTAGGAATGCAGAGCTAGCCAAATCAGAGGTATTCCTCTGTACTCACATCATTCCCAGCTCCCTAAACTTCCCATCACCAGCCAAGGCTATGCGTTAGGGAACACAGGACAGGGGGTGAGACGTAGGAGGAGCAGGGGTTCTTAGGAGAAGATCAAATCTCAAAGCATCATATTTGCACTCATTAGGAAGCAGTAAAGGAGCGAGGCAGGCAGGGCAATTAGAGATAAGGGCAAGCAACACGCTGTTCCCAGCCCCATGTCCTGCCTGCTGGTAAAAGTGGGGGTGCAGCCCAAAGCATTCTTGACATTTTGTTCTCCCAACTGATGCCAGCTCAGTTCTTATCAGATATCTCCACGGCCAATGATTTTTCACAGTGGATAACGCCGCTGAACTGCATAGGAAAAATTCATAAACCTCTGTCCAAGGCAGCTAAGCAGAATGTTCCCTTCCCGGCCTTTATATGGGGGTGTTTGTGGTTTTACCTTTTCCACTCTTCTTCACTTAACCTCTTTCCTGCCCTGCACATTTATGGCTCTGACTCACGCTGAGTTGCATGAAGGTGAGGAACCTCAGACCAGATCCTTCCTCCACTCTCCCGGTCTCTTCAACAAACAACCCAGACTCACTCCCCCTTTTCCTTCTTAACGGAGATGCTGTTGCCACCAGAAAGATCGAACGCGCTCTTTCATCGTTCCCTGCTGCTCGAGCCGACCCTAAATTGCGGGGCCAGCACGCAGGCTTGGAGCTGGGGCAGGAGGGCACAGCCAGAGCAGAGCTGCCATCAGGGACCGGCTGTGCCTCGCTCCGGACCCCCCCGACTCTCCTCAGCAAGAAAATGCCCCCGTCCACCCTCCCCGCCGAGGAAAGCCATCCTCGTGCTCGAGGATGCTCCCGGCTTTACAGTTTCCACAAAGATGCTGCGTCCGTGGTCGTGGAGTTGCTCCAGTTGCCCGCCAACATTTCGGGCTTAATGTGGGAATCGCCTTGCAGCCAACGGAGCCGCCTCTGAGAGGAATCTGACCTTGCGCACGCCGGCCTGACCTCCCAGCAGAAGTGGCACCCGAAGGGCCCTCCGGAGCGGATTTTGGCTGAATCTCAAGGATGCTTTTGCTGCTCTTCTTTCTTTATGCTGAACTACGTGAAACCGCGCCGTGCGAGAGAGAGAGAGACACCCTCCTTGTCCTGCTCTCTGTCCAACTCGCTGCTAAAGCAATATTTGGGGAGCTCAGTTACGTGTGCCGAAGCCAGGGATGCAATCCAACCACTTCCCTTTAGATTCCGTGCCCCAGGATAAGCAAGCTTTCCAGTAAGCGATCACACCCCGGTGATAACAGTGATAAAAGCACACCCTTGCCTGGAGTAACACGTGATGGCACCGTTAATGCAAAGCAAGGTGCCGTTCTGCCCTCCACCCCTGCGTACGATGGCTTTTTCAGGATTCCCTGGAATGGCTCCTCACAGATTAGGCAACGAGGAGCGCGTTAATTTTCCTACCCCAGGCTGCTCTGCCCTTGGCGGGGGAAGGAGCCTGCGCGGGCTGGGCAGAGGAGGGCAGTGGGCTACCCGCTCCGGGACCCTGAGCTCTCTGGGGCTATCTACCGATAGACAAGTAAGATAATAAGATAAGATTATCTGTAAGACTTATAGATAATAAGTCCTGGGGTTTCTCGGGGCTTCGGGCTCTTTGCAAGAAATCTGCCTTTTTCTGTGCAGCGCAACTCGCGCTGCAGCCTGCCCGGACCGTCGGGGCTCTATCTGGCAGGTACTGTGCCCTGTCCCACATCTTCCTTTTTCAGATGAAAGTGGGAGAACAGCAGCAGAGTTTGTTAGCGTAGGGCATCACTATAAACAGCCAGAACAACCCGCCTGGAGAGCAATGCCCGAGAGCTGCTGCAGCACCCACTGCCGTTGTTCAGACTTGCAGGGTTCCTCCAGGACATTAGCAATTGCCGCCAGGAGCAGATGTTTTCCTCGGATGGGTATTTCGTAGCCCCTGCGGGGCTCAGGGAATCTCTTTCTGCTGTAGCACTTTCCTGCTCCCTAAACTCAGATCCTTGGGGGGTGGTGGTTGTTTTTTCATCTTCCTTGTCTCTTTGTACTGCTTCAAATCCCCCCCTGTCCCGGGCAGCAGAGTCTTTCTCTTCAGATTTCTTTTGACGGTGATGTCAGCAGGCAGAAACCCGCTCTTCATTAAGTGCTCTGTTGTAACATATATAATATATATAATAAGTATACTATATGTCTGTTGCCTGTGAGCATGTATATATTTTCATACATATACAAACATACACTTGTATACACAGACATACATATATCTCCATCATCCGTGTCTACATTTACACAAGCGACACTATTCTCGCGCGTTACTAGTTGCTCCGCAGTGCTTTGCAGTAGAAGTGTTCTTGAAATGGTGATAGCGGGGTATCTGGGAGATGAGCTCCATGGCACGTTTCTGAACCAGTTTAGGCCCTTCTTTGGGTCTTTTTTGAAATAAGCAGGATTATTTTCCATTTTGTCCGTTCCTCCATTGTATTGGTAATGATAGGCATCAGCAGCCACCAGCCTGAATCTCTTCTGCGCAGGCTGCTCTACCACAGCCCCACTGAACTGTAGCCAGTCCTATGCATTACCATATTACAGCATCAGATACCAGCTATATCCAGCCATGTTCGTATTTTCGTGGCTTGCATGGCTTGCCTAGGGCCCGCAGGTCTGTGTGCAGCCATCCTTGACCCACACGCCTTGCTCTGCAGGTCCTAACTCTCTTTCTTGCGGTGCTGCGAATTCCCAGCTCTACAAACAGTTTCAGGGTCCCAGTTGCCCAGCCGTAGCCGTGCTTTTGGAGGGAATGCGCTGTGTTGCTTGGCATAGTCGGGGTTAGTTCTGGCTCTCCAGCAGTTCTTCTTGTTTTCAGTTCCAGCCGTGGGCTGGTCTCCTCTAAGGGAGTTGGCTATGCTCCTCTTTTCCTTTCCCCTCCCCTAAAACTACCAAACCTATCAAGCACATCAGAGCCAGCCGGCGTAAGAACTAGGACTATTTCTCGAGGCCTTTTTATTTCCTCGCACCTTGTGCAGGCAGCGAAACAGTCTTCGACCTTCCTCTGCTGCTTCCCACAGCACCAGAGCTCCAGTGGAGCTTTTAAGTGCGTGCTCCATCCTTCTGCCCTGATGTTTCCTCTGTATGTCTGGCACTGTGTGATCATCAGAGATTACTCAGTAATTCAGGTATTAATTTGCAGGACAGGGGCCTGCCTATGGTCAATAAAGGAGGTGCCTTTCTGTTTATTGCATGCAAGCTCTGCCCCTTCTCTGTGCCAAGAAAAGCTTCCCAGCACCTATAACTGACGGAAACCCTTCAATACAAAAGCCTGGAAGCCACAGGACTGCCAGTTCCCAGCTCCTTGCGACAGCAGGACTAGATCTGCCAGGTGAAATCCTGGGGGACAAATCACATCCCCACAATTCTTCCCTACCTGACCAGAACAAAGATTGTTTCCTGGCTTGGCTCTGGACTCTGGTTTACCCTTGAATACGCCAACAAGATGCACCGGGGAGATCCTTGAGAGGTTTCTCAGCTCAACCTGATCAAATACCAGCTGGTCTTTCTATCTGTGGCCAACCTCTAGCCCTTCAGACAGTCAGCCAGAACTGTCCTGCTTTTACAGGAATATGGATCAACAGGGCGCAGTTAAGCAAGCGGCTTGCAGACAGAGACGAAATCTAGCCAGACCGCACGCCTTCCCCCCGACCACGCAGACGGTAAGCGCATCTGTGAACGGAGAGGGAAACTTCTTTGCACCTGGACCGCAGCTCAAGAGAAGAGGGAAGCCGTAGCTCAGCGGCTGCTTCTGGTCTACCCAAGACCCCGGCAAAGACGGCCTGAAAGAGCGAGGTGCGCCGTCCCGCTCATTTGGGCGGACACGCCGCCGCTGGCGAACGCCGACGCTGATTTCAGCGGTTAACAATTGTTTGCATCTCTGAGGGCCGCGCTGGCAAAAACATTTGATCTCCCTAGCAATATAAATGCACAGCTGCTTCCTCCAAAAATAGGAGGTAAATGGAGGCGAGAGGAGTGAAAGTGTGCGCGCGCTTGCGGTGCTCATGCTGCGGAGAAAGAGAGAGGGAGAGGAAACCAGACTTAGTGCAAAATAGAGGAAGTGGGAGAAAAAACAACACAAAGCAAACGCTGCATCCATTGAACGGGACGTGAATTGGTAGCTTGGCTGCTGTTTGACTAACTTACGGTATCACTAAATCCCATTCTCCTCACAGGGAAAGAAACCCTGCAACTGTGCATTGTCAGCGTGACGGAAGAAACAACGGCAGCTGATGCTGGTTGGGTCAGTATTACTCTCGGTCTCACAGACGGGGCTTTGTTCCCGGCGCGGTGACAAAGGGCTCCCTTCTTTCCTTTACCTCCCTCGAGTTGTTCATCGGCGTGTTGGAACAGTGCGTGTTTTAAGACTATACCGGCTATGGGTGGCATGCCTCGGCCAGGTCCCTGGTCCATCAGGACCTCCGCCACCCCTGCCCCTTGGCAGGTCCTCCTCTCGTGCACCGGTGCCCTCCGTGGAGGGTGTAGGCAAAGCTCCATCTCCTTATCGCTCGGTGGAGCCCCGTGCTCCCGGGAGCCCGCTGGTACTAAGCACGCCCACAGGCAGATCACAAGCCCGGAGCCGACGGGTCTGCGGGATACCAGGAGCACGCACGGTGCTCCTGTCGCTTTCTGGTTGATCTCTCTGGTGACCCTCAACGCCTCCTAAACTTGTCGCTTGGGCGCGCTGCTCTCTCCCACCTCCCCTGGCAGATGAGGGCAGGGGAAAGGGAGGTGGTGGTGGTAAGTCTTAGCTGGTGCTCATCGGGGTGACCTCTTTCTCTCCCCGCATGGAAGAAAAGACTTCAGAAGCTTTTGCCAGCACCTGAGAAGGGGCAAGTTGCCGCTGCTGAAAGAAGCAAACAAGGGACTCAGGACTAACGTGCTCCTCTCTCCCTACGCTTCCTTGGGAGGTAATTTTTTCCCCTTTGGGCTGTGTCTGACGCCAGGCAACACGACTCACGTGAAGCCTAGCAGGCACTGGTGCACAGGCATGAAGACAGACCTGCCTCTGTCCTGAGGCCTCCACAGGCAGCCCAGGAACACAGCTCAGACTCTCCTCTGGGGTTTGAGTCCCGCACTGTTGGTTTTTTAGAGTAGGGATGGGCCAGATGACTCCACATATAGGTAGGGTAAGTTCAGGAGAAAAATGAAAAGGGAAGGTAAAAGATGCTTTGTGGTGCTTAACCCATACGTCTTTATTTCTCTCACCTCATGGGCTACTGTCCAGAGCCGCGCGAGGAGCTGCGGTAACACGTGCGTTTGTATCAGAGAGTGCACAACGGTAAAGGCTGTGCCAAGTATGCGCCTTTTGGGGAGGTCAGCAAAGAAGTTTCTTCTTTATGCTAATAGCAGCCACCCATGCATCCAGATCTCAGGAGCAATGAGACCAGGGACTGTACGTCGTAGCTCGTGAGAAGCTGGGCAAAAACACATGCCCTTGAACCTATGACATTTGGGGGGACTGACCTTCTGCGGCAGGAATTACAAGGTACCTACAGCATGGCTTAGCTAACGTTTCCCACAACAGAGCAGGGGGAAGAGCTTAAGCTTATTTGAGATTGGTCAAGGGAGAGATAGGGTTTGTCTCCAGAGCTGTTTTTTATGGCACACATCTGAAAACAGTTTACATGTGGCTAGAAGGAAGCGTCTATGTTATTGTGGTTAAAATGACCTCTTATTATCTAGCCTCTATTTTAAGTAGGTGATGCATATATGTTCTCATGCCAGTACTCTTCAGTCTTTTAGCTGAAATAGCAGTTCTCTTTCACTGGGATTTACCCATCCGATGTATTAATAGGCAGCAATCATATGCCCTCTTAACATTCCTTTTGCTGGGCTAAAAAAAGCAAAGACCATCTAGACTCCTACTCTCATCCTCTCCCTTTTCCCCTAGATCATTCTAGTGCCTTCTTTGCACTTGTTACAGTTTTCTCTCTCTTTTTCCAGCTCTCTGGAAGGTACTTTTCTCCTCTGTACTGGCAATGCCTCCTTGTTTTGTCTCTTCAGCTAACATTTACATTTTTTCTCCAAGGTCATCAGTGAAGATATGAAATTAACTGGTGCCAAAACCGGTCCCTATGGAATTTCATTAGCAATTGCCTACTACTTTATGTTTCAGGGTCTCTTCATTAAGCAATTCGTTACCCACTTTTCAGTTCAAGTGTGAATCCCTGTACTTCCCTGCTTTCACAACTTCCCAACCACCTTCTGTGAAACCTAGATACATTTCATATAGCACCTAACCAGTGTTTAAAAAATGATCTATTCTCCCCCTGCAAGCACAAAAATAATCGAAAATACCTTTCATACAGCCATGTTGAATTTTGTCCCATTGTCTATGCAATTCAATATCTTTAATTATTCCTACTTTGTTCTAGGATAAAAAGTTGTTCTGAGCCCTTGGGTCTGTAAGTAACCACATCCCTTTTTTGTTCCTTAATCAAATTTAGGCAAAGCTGTTGATACTGTGCAACTATGTGGTCCCCATCCAACCTTCAGTCAAACTGGTTGACTGAACATCGATGCTATTGGATTTACTACTTGATGTGTCTCCAGGAACCTTCTGATCTGAATAAACCTTGCGAGTTTTGCCTTGACCTCTAATGGGATTGTTTCTATTTCCAGATACTTTTAGCCATCAACTTGTAGTCGCCGCCTTCTACGCTGTCTTTCCTGCAAAATGAGGCAAAACTTTGGGTTTCTGAGGCATACCTTGATCTTAGCCACACTGTGCAGAGGTCTGATTTCTTGCCGCCGCCTTTTTACCTTTACAAAGAACTTCTTTCAGCAACTCTGCCAGGTCTATCTCACCTTGATTTCTGCCGACTGACGTGTCTTTTCCCCTAATTTTTGTGACCTCTGCAATGTAGATTTCTTTGCTGACCACTCCCATCTTTCACTGAGGAAGTTTTTTCACCAGAGCGCCACATTTTCTATATGCTCTCCCACCACTCTCTTGTTCAGGAAAGCAAGTTAGCTTTTGCCATGCTGAGTCTGAATGCCTTCCACATACAAGTACTTGAGACTTTTAACTCAAATTGCTTTATCACTTCAGTCCTATAGCTTCTCTGACCATTCCTGTTTGGAGGCTGAAAAATCTTAGCTGTGGCCCCATGATATTTACTCTTCCATTTAATTTAAACAGAATCATTCTGTGCACAGTCAAGGTTAAAAGTTATCTTCTGCCACATTGTTCTGCAATGTCTCACTGGTTACCAAGACCAGGTCAAACACAACAGCGGCTCTGATTAGTCTGCTGCCTTTTTAGTGAAGAAATATGTCAGCCAGCGTATTCAGGAATACCTGGGCCCAGCCTATGCTAGTAGCAATTTTTCTCCACGTAAGAAATTCAAACCTCTAGTAATGACAGTCCCT
Source organism: Aquila spilogaster (assembly GCA_024606505.1). Lineage (NCBI taxonomy): Eukaryota > Metazoa > Chordata > Aves > Accipitriformes > Accipitridae > Aquila > Aquila spilogaster. Next base: position 21,599 of record JANHGO010000956.1, read on the forward strand.
GGTACTGCATATCTCTCTAAAAACATGAGAGGCCTTCATCAATATCCTGATGCAACCCTGGATAACTGCAGCAGAACTACAGCTGTCTTTGCTCAAGGTGATTTGAACCCAAACAGATTCTGTTTTATCACCTCTGCTTGTTTCATCACACACAACAATATCATGCACAGGCAATACTACCACACACCCCGCTTTTCTTTGCTCTTCTCAGCAGCGCAAACCTTTCAGTCTCGGTGGTCCAGCCATGCCAGGTCTCCATCCTACCTCCGAAAGCCCTGCCACACACAGTTTCACACCCCAGTTCTGCATATTGCTCATGAGCTCCTTGACTTAGCGTTCAGGCACTTCCACCGTTTCTCCCAGTTTCCCATATAGAATGGCTTTATAATCTTGGATGGAGTATCAGTTTCCTGCTCAAATTAATATTACACTCCTGCTCTCATATGTTCCTTTAGTCATCGCTCTATCTGAATATCTATGCTCTTCCTCCAAAAGCCAGCACGGAAACCACACAAGTCCCAACTAAAAAGCCCACACAAAATCCCAAGTCCTTCTCCCCATGCCTTAGTCTAGAGCCTGTCTCGGCCACCTCGCTCTCAGCAGGCTGCGTTCCTCCACGCGCACGCTGGCTGCCAAGGAGAGCCCTCTTTCTGTGGATGCCTTCAAAGAAAGAGACGGCACATCGCTGGCAGCAGTTCCCAAGGTATCTGTAATGTCTGGGCCATGGATTTGCCCTTCTTCTCCTACGACATGTTTCACTGAGGTATGTAAAGTGCCTTGAGCAGTATCTGCAGTCATCCTTCTTCCATTTCAGTGGAAATCTAGCTCCTTCATTTGTCTCAACATGAAGGGAATCACTGGATTATTCTTTCTTCCTGTCAGGCTCCTTTTCAGTTCCAGATCCCCTTCGTAACAGGGCGATGATTTGTCTTAAAGGTTCCCCACTCACACAGACATATCTTTCCTGGGGGTCTCCAGCTTCATTTTGTCCCTTCCCCTTGTCCTTTGCAGCTCCTCCTGCAGCCTCTCCTCCTTTGCAGGCTCCTGGACTCACGCTTCCCTGGCCTCTGACCTCGAGCCATCCCCATCTCCTCTTTTCACCCTCTGCTGGGTTTAGTTTCCCCTTTCTCCTTGTTGCTTTTCCTCCCCATTCCCAGTCCACAAGCTTTTTCCTGAACTTGAAATGAGGCAGTAGCAAGGAAGAACTTGCTAACGTGCCTGATGATAAGCTCTGCTCTGATGTTTGCTCAGGAGGTACAGTAGGGATGACCTGAGCGCACCCCTCTCTGTACTGAAAACCTCAACTCCCGAAAAACGGCTGTGAGACTTCATCAGCAGAGAAGCTGTAATCCTAATTTAGCCTTACCCAGATCCCAGCTCCGAAGTGACCTGCTGACTTCAAGCAGCAAGGGCAGGCTGCGGCAGCACAAGGCCAGAACGTACAACAGCCTTTCCCTCAAGACAGCAATTCCAATTACAAGTTTGAGTTGTGAAACTCATTTCCCCAGGAGGTAGGCAGCTACTACGACTCACATCGTACATCACGGTGACAGACAGAGGTTAAGTAACCCGCTTGTTGTTATTGACAGAAGACAGCTATAGACACCGCTGCCGCCTGCCTCTCGGCACTGGGTGAGAGCTGCCGGGGTGGTGCGGGACTTGGGCGATGTGCTTCTGTTGTAGGTATCTATCTCCACCTGACTGTGTTGCCTAGAATCCCTGGTCCTAGCCAGTTAACTCAGGTGGGGGCAGAAACGATGGACACCTCTTCAGTATCCTAGTCCAAGCGTGATACCTCCGGCTCCCCTCTGCCGACGCCTGAACGACAGTCCTTCCCACAGCTCTCCTCCCTCTTTCGCTTGGGGACCGCGCTGCCCAGCACGGCACCGCTGCGTAGCATCGCCCAGGATTCTTCCCTTTCGTTTCCATCCCAGATACGGTTGCGTTGTCCGGGGCGAGTGACGCGATGCTCCCGCTTGCTGGGCCGAGGGGTAAACTGCCGCGGCACGGCAAAGGACGGCGGCAGCGTCACGGGACCGTCTCCCCTCGCTTCCCGTCAGCCTCGCTCAAGGTCACGCCGCACGGCAGCGACAGGAATAGAGCTCGTGAATGCCACCTCCTTATCCCGCTTGTCCCGGGGCCAGGCCCTGCTGGGAAAAAGCAACACCCGTCCAAGAGCGGTAGAAATGCCCAGGTGTTGGGAAGCTCAAGAACAGGTCAACGCTCGCGCCGAAACCCCCGCCGCGCACGCAATAGGCAGCGAGAGGTGCCAGCTCTGGAGGCTGGAGGCCTGGGGACACGTTGTGCTGGAAACGCTGGAGCTCCGTCCAGCTGCAGCAGCACTCCCCTGCCCGTGGGACTGCGAGTTCCTCCCCGGGAAAGCAGCAACGCCCAGCTGACCGCGCTCCAGCCCCGGCAGGAAAACACCGATTTATGGACAATGCCCAGACGGGGTGATTAAACGGCCCATTCAGCAACGCACCGGCCCAACGCGTGAGCTGTGCGCGTGCCGGGGAGCACACCTGCACGCCGGGCTGTATTTTGTCCTTCTTTTTTCCATAGGTCTGCGCATTAGGGGTGCTTTCCCCCAGAGCAAGAAGGGAGTAGCAGGGCATTTTCCCCCAACCTGGCAGGCAGCTTCAGCTCTGCCCCAGGGGCATCCTGGAGGAGACTGGGGGGTTGTTTACCCTCATTGAGACAGCTATCAAATCTGTTAGCATGGACCCTCAAGAGCTTGCAGGATTTGGGAACCCAACCACTAGGGAGTAAAATGTGCTGCTTTGACTTCGGTGGAAAAGGTCACGCATCACAGGCTACTGCCAGCTAACGAGAAATGAGTCTGGACAATTAATCAATACACAATCTCCTCCGCTAATCATATTGATGGAAGATCGGCTCCATCCCCCAGGAAGGGCAAAGGCCATTGAGCTGAGCCATTTAGCGGCATTTATTTATATCCTTGGTGGTTCAATAATTTGAGTCTTGCCTGATAGCATCAGGCCCCCGAGGGCTAGGCAATATTGTCCAGCTGGAAAAAAAACACAACAGGTATTACTTAAGAGAAAAATAGCCTTTTAATGGAAATGAACACTTTTAAAGGCAAATGCATTCCTTTTCTCTGAATTTTCAACCACACAAATGTGTGCACAAAGAATTTCTGAAATATTCTATGCAAACGGTCAAAAAATTGTCATTTTCTGAGGGGGATACTCCAAAAAATATTGACAAGGTCTCAGGGCATACATTACTCTCAGTTGCACCACAACGCCCTGCTCTAGAAGTCTACCACGAAGCATTAAAAGAGAATTTGTCCCTCCCTCAATCACCCTAAAACCATGCCTTTCCTCTCGCAGGCACAAACTGCTGTGTAAGAAACCTGGCCCTGTAGGTAAGGTGAGTTCACGCTTGTGTAATTAAAGCCTATGTTGAGTTGAAACACATACGCACCAAGGGACAAAGATGATGTCATGGCACAGCTGCTTCTACAACACAGCTGGTTTCCTGGCTCCCTGATACAAATCCTGCTCTTGCTGAGCTGCAGCGAAGCGGGTGGGAAAACTGTCGATCGGTAGTCGCAGATCGCCCGTGCCTGTTGTGCGCGGTGCTTAGGCTGTCCCTGCAAAAGCTAGCAGAGCCTTTCCCTCGCACCCTCCGCCGAACTACGTAACCTGCGGAGAAAGGCACTGGTGCTCGCAAAGAAGCTGTTTACTTACACAGTTGCCTGCTGGGACTTATTTACAGAGTACTACTGAGAGCCACCAAATCTGCTTGTATAGCTCTGGAGACAGTTCAAATCCTCTGTTCCCAGACCAGTGATTAATGCTGTATGGAGAGAAGTTAGGACTGAGGATAAAACTGAGCTTTCAAAACAAGAGCCTCTGATCTCAAACTGAACAAACATTTCCCCTTGCCTGTGTCAGCTAGTTTGATTTCCAATAAAAGGGCAGATTGCTTTGGAAACCGCAGCCACGCCGGTGAATTACCTTCCTACTAGGCAGAGAGAGCTCCCTCAAGCACCCTGTCCTGCTCTCTCAGTCAGGTCGCAGGCAGAGCTCCCGCTGCAAGCAGCTAGTGCAAAGTAAGCTCAGAGGTAAGCCTCCCAGCTCAGACCTTGGCAGGAACAAAACTACACTCTTTAGAACCCCACCGCCTCATTAACCCTTACTTACAAACACCCGTAGGGCCAACGTGTGCTCAGAAAATGCACCTGATCCCGCCGGCAGCAGATCCGAACACAAAGGCATCGGCGCAACAGCTAAACTCTCCCTTTGAAAGGACTACAGAAGCCAGAACAGGGTTTTCTCACAGTTTAAAAGCGTCTCTGGACAGGAAAGGCTTAATTGCATTGGCAAAGATGTGCTCCGTGCAAAAACAGTCTGTGGCAGCAACACACGGAGTGCTGTGATGGCAACAGCCCGAGGCACGGTGTCTGGATAGTATGGCCCCCGTAAGACAGGACCGGCCTCCCCTGCTGCCCCGTGCCCCATACACAGAATATATGAAACGTGGTGGATGATCATTAACAGCTCTTAAAATCCGTGGCTTTTAGGCTACACGTACAGAAAACGCGTGCAAGTATAGACATATACATGTGCACGCACACACCGTTGCTCCTCTACTCATGCCCATGCAACCCGCAGTCGTTGCCTCGGGTCCCGCCAGCGACTGATGAGGTCTTGCCAAAAAGTGCTCTAAGCCTGCCTGCGCTCAGGTTTAACTTTGTGCTAGCCTTTCCCAGCTGAGTCCACAGAGAACGCCGCTATTGTGAGGGCCGGAGCCTTTCTGCCATGCCAGCGCGCGCAAAGGCTGACGTTTCGTAAGCTGCCTGCCATCGGGAGGACAAAGTCCCGTTGAGTGGGCATTGGCTCTGCCTTCCCTCGCAGATAGCGAGGGATCAGCTGAACGCAAGGCTGGCAGCCTCCCAGGGCACGGCACAAGGCTGGCCAAGTGCGTGAGGCAGAGTCATTATCAGCGCCCTGTTCCCAACGAAGTGAAGACATTCACTTTCATCTCAAACTAATATTTGTCCCTGCTCTTTCCAACCAGAGGAAGAAAGAGGTACACCGTGCCAGATCCCCTGCTGTGATGCGTATCTTGCGATCTGTAGCTTGTACGCTTACAGGGAGGCTGCAGGCATGGGAAAACACTTTAACGTCTGAGTTCAGGAATAACATCCAGTCAAGGTGTAAAGTAGAAACAATAAATAAAAGCTCCTTGGGAAGGAGGGACGACAAAATGACTTAATTCCGTGTGTCTTCCCACCACGACGGCTAAGGAAGCTAAGGTTTGCGTGGGGCAAGCGAAGAAGGCTTGTCCATTCCCCTTTAGGAGAAAGAAGGTGCTGGGTGCCCAGAGCCGGTATCCGGAGCCCTGGTATCTCCTCAGTCACGTTTAACACCAGAGGCAAGAAAGATGAAGCTCTAGGACCTCTCTCAGCATGTTAGTCCTGGTTTAGGGCACAGACCAGTCAGCCTCACGAGTTAGCCAAGGTCCTCAGCACCTGAAGGGACTTCTTTCTGCTGAGAGTAATCCTAATTCGGCATGACATTTGTACATTTTCTTTATAACTTGACTCTATCCGTGAACCAGATTCACTTGCATTTTGCATAAACAAAATCCATCTGTAAACAGTGATTTATGGCTAAGCTGAGCCTAAGTGATATGACACATACTGGAGACACCCTGCTCCTGCTGGGACGCTGAGTATTTTACACCGAGCTCTCGTGGGAGACCGCTTGCACGCCTATTGCCCATGAAGTAGCGGAGATGCTGAGAGTGCACAGAGCACTGTGTTGCAAGGTCCTGGTCCTAGAGAGGCTGTGCGGTTACAGAGGGGTGTCTGTTCCTCTGCGAGGGTTAGACTGAGACTCTGACAAGCAGGGAGGCGGGAGGAGAGGGGAGAGGTGCAGCTCGGGGGGTCACTGTGAACCAGTCCAGAATGACCTGAGAGCTACCAGCTTGCCCCCGTATCCTCACGCAGCTGAACTCTCAAGAAACCCCAATGGGGAAGGCACCAGAGGGGACTTTGCCATGTGCACTCGCAGCTTTTACAGTCAGCCAATTTTGGAACTAGAGAACCAACGTTCATTTAACATATTTTGCAGTTAGCTCCTGTCCAGAGCCGGTTGGTCACGCACAGCCTCTGAGCTGCTCAGAGAGAGACAGAGAGGAGAAAGAGAGGAAAGCTCCCTCACAGCTCGTGGCAGCAGTAAACATTTGGAAGCAGAAAGCACGCGGACTACCGACACCGAGAGGCAGGGTACAACAACTCAGCCACGGGTCTCACGCACCTATGTCTCCCCTGAACCGGAGCTATATTTCGCATCCAGCCAACTCAGAGCACTGGCAGGGAGATGGGCTTTGTCCCCGCTCCCTGTGGAGATGTGCCCCCTTGCTTGCTTCCACGAGGAACAAAACAGCGCAGTGACCCTGAAGCAGGTCAGCCTTTCAGCCGTGCCTTTTATTCACGTCCAGGCTTTCCCCAGTCTTTGCAGATACGGGCCCCTTCATACCATCTCCCCATGACGCTGTCTGGAGAAGGGGATGGGGGAGCGGAGTGAAGGAGAGTCGGTGATAAAACTGGACAACACAGCCTTGGAGCGCCGGGTACCAAACCCCTTTCCTCACCAGCTTCCCTTTCCTTCAGCAGCCCGCTGAACGTTCTTCGCAGGCTACTCCAGACCTCTCACGCAGCACCTGCGTCCCTAAAGCAAAAGCGGCATACGAAGGGGCAGCTATACCCAGCACCACGCAGGGGGATGATGCCCAACATCCCAGCCGAGAGGCTCCGGCGCGGGCTGAGCAGCCGCCGTGGGGTCACAGGCGAGGAAGGTGGCTGCTAAGGGGCGCGATACCCCGCAAGGAGGGGGACGGGACCTCACGTCCAGCCGTGGCTGGGGGTTAGCACGCCTGCAAGCACAGCTAGCTAGCCTGTAGCCAGCCCCGGAGCGTGCGCGTTTCCCGAGTCCTCGGTCTGCTCCAGACGATCCTGCATCCAGGGGATGACGAGGGTCGCTGCAGCCCTTTCGCGGGGTGCCAGTGAAGCAACAGGGCGAGAGCCGAGGTCAGCTCTTGAAGAAAAGCAAAAGCCACCACAGACACACCTGACTGAGCCCAGCAGGAGCAAGCGTGTGCTCGGCGTTGTCCCTTTAAACAACATTCAGAGAAGTCGTATAAGCCAGTGGCTGGGTCCCAGGAGCCAGGAGTCCTGGCTCCCACGGCCAGCCTTGCCAGCCACCTTGCTTTTTGGCTTTGCCTGGGCCACAGGGCCTCTGTGCTTCTGTTTCCCTGCTATTACAGCACGTGGCAAAGAGGAGGGACTCCTTCCACGAGAGGTCTGCCCTCTTTGAGAAGAGCAGCAAAGGACCAACTCAGCTCGGCACCAGCCAGGGAAGACAGGGAGAGCATGACGCCTGTGTCGCGTAGAGAGGCTGCCTGCAAAAGTGCTTGGAGCACAGATCCTCAGGAATTAAATCCCCAGGGAAATAGCCGGTGTTGCCCACCTGTTTCCTTCCAGCTACCCTGCAGTGCTCTCCACAGGGCCGCTCTGCCGGGTCGCGAAAGGCAGAGGCTCAGGCACCTGGCTCCGCGCAGTACCTGAGTGCCACATTATGGACGCGAGCCAAACATCTAAGCAACGCCTGAGTCCCTTGACCTGATCCCCCCCGCCACCGCCAGCATCTCAGCTGCCTACCCCTCAGCCAGGGCCCTCCTGCAGCCCGGGGGCACGCCGGACCTCCGCAAGGGTCTCAGCCCACGCTTCCCTCCTTCCACAGCACAAGCCTTTCCCGGACCTCCCGCCCCCGTCAGGTTTAGCAGCCGTAGAGGAGAGAACCTTCCCCCTCTGAGTGAGAGAAGGGGCTTCAGAGAGGCTTTGAAGCAGAGAAACCAGACCAGTTCTCTGCTATCCCCTCCCAGAGCTAAGGTGACCAGCTATTTTGGCAAAGGGGACCCCTTCCTGAGTGGCTGACATCTGTGGACCTCGCCTGTAAGCCTTTGGTTTTTCTTGTATGTCAGTCAAGTGAAACTAGTCACAGATGGATTTTAAAGTACTGGATGCTATCTCACCACCTCTGTCCCAGAGCCTGTCTCCTCGTTTGGGCTGCTGCTTGACAGCCAGCTGGGGCCTCTGCACCTTGTCCAGGAGTTAATATTTTATCTAGAGGTCCAGGGAAGCTCGGTGGAAATTGTGCTGGCCTTGAAATGCCAAAGGTAACTTTGAAGTATTTCCTTCTAGACTCTGAAATGTTGCTAGTAGAAATGTATTCTCTGATAAGGAAATGGCTCTGGACCCAGGCTAACAGCTGGGGAGATTATTCATGGAAATCAGTGCCGCGGGTCTCTGTGTCACTATCATCTGTCTTTCCCAAACCCCATCTTCATGGAGACCAAGTCCATCGCTCTTCTAGCTCCAGGGAGGTGAAGTGAGAGCAGCTCTCCGGCAGAGGAAAGTCTGCTCATCCTGAAAAGGTTTCTTTGTTCTTATTGCACAGGATCATTTTTCTACCGTGCAGTAGATTTATGAGAGGAACAGCAGTGGCACAGGGAATAATGATTCCATTTTGTTTAATAATTAACTCACACGGTCGCCTGGTGCCACACATTCCAGCAGACGCTGCAAGGCAGTCAGGCTGTGCCGGCTGGAGAGCTAGGCACGAGGTGGGCAGCAAGGGAAAACTGATTCTCCTTCTTCTGCTCACTGATGTTGTGCCCTGACCGGCCGGTGCTTGGGTTTTCCTACCTGCAGCGCACCGTCCCAACAGCTCTCTGAACGCTGCAGACTCTGCACGCTCCGAGTATTTTACAGAAACTACTGACACTGTGGCGTATCATTTCGATGGGAGTAGAGCAACTATTTCAAAGAGCAAAGCCAAACTATTGAGCAAGAGTAAGAAAGGAAGGCAAAAGAAATTGATCTTGTTGAATTCTCCAGCTGCCATCAAGAAGCTCTGTCTTGCAACCCGTCACTGCTTGGTTTGCAAACGGCTTTACAGCACAAAGATACAGGTTTCAGGAGAATTTGCTGGAAACCTTTTGCCAAACTTTTCTCAAATTTTAATGCCAGTTCCTCACAACCAAATCATTTCTGGGGAAGAGCTTCTTTCAAAGAACTTGTCAGTTTGAAATATTGCTGGGGGGTTCCCTTTTCTAAGTACCATAACATTTAGACAATTTTTTAAAGCAAAAAAAAAAAAAAAAAACCCAAACAGATTTACAATACTTAGTTGTTAAAAACCAGAAGGCTAAATATATTTAAATGGTTCTAAAAAAACATTTTAAGGTTACTGAAATAAAATATTTCAAAAAGAGCTTTTATTTCCCTAGCAAAACATCAATTCTTTGAAAAGTTAGAGATTCTAACTTTTTCCCCCAATTCAAGATACATCTTTTTCCACAATACCTCAAAGCTTTGGGAGAGAGGGAATCTATTTCCCACTCCGCTTGGCTTTTAAGAGAAGCAGAAGGCAATAAAGCAGAAAGGAATTTGGCTGGGGAAAAAAAAAAAAAAAAATCTCAACCAGAACCCTTTCCTTGAGTGAAAATGACCCTAGGGTTACCAGTGACACTTGCAGCCAAGGCTGAGGCAGCTGTAGTTTTAGCAGCACTTTCCTTTGTGAACGAACGCCCGAGATGCCAGCGAGTCCATGCTGCCTGGGACCTGAACTCTGTTCCTATATCTCTGTCTATTTTAAGGTATATTCCATATGCGGTCCTTTCAGCTCCTCACGGTCAGGAATGTGGCTCCTCCTGGAAACCATCTGCTCAGGGAGACAGCTGGGCTTTTACTGAGGGCCGAATCTGCACGCTGCAACGCAGCCCCTCCTGGGTGGGTTCGGATGTCCCCAGCATCGCTGGCAGGGCGAGCACCTCCTCGCAGCACGTTTCCAGGCTTTCGCAACCGCGGGGCAGACCAGCAAACGTGGGAGGGACTTCGGTTTACACAATTCCCGCTTATTCCCAGTCCCCGGGCATCAAACTACGCTTCGGATACACCCTGGCACGCGCATCCTCCCTACCTGCTCCCACGTGAATTTTCTTTCCAGGCTTCCTCCGCCCTCATCAGGACGCAAGTCCTGCTGATAGCGTGGGCCGGGTGACTGCCGCTTCACGTTCCGCGGAGGCTGCCAGCCAAGCTTTGCTGCTCCGCGTAGGCCAACGGTCTGAAATGACCTTCAAGAGATCGGCTGCGAGGTGAAAGTACAGAAGCAGATTGGAGCTGGTTATTCAGCGTCCAAGGGTTGGAGCAAACGAGAGAAAACAAAGCTGGTTTGATTGTCTTCGGCGAGACGTCGTCGTCTAAAATTCAGATCTGCAAGCCCCAGAGTAGAAGCTAAGAAGAGCCAAGGGTCAAGGTAACTCAGACTCAGGGGACTGGAAGACTCCTGGCTGGGCTACCAGGGGAGAGGACGAGAGCCAGTGAGAAGTGGGAGAATTCCAGACCACATCTAACTGGGTACTGAAGTGTGGATCCCAATCAGTGCCCCATCTCCTCTCCTACAGTCAGTCCCGGGGAAGTTCTGTGTGCTGGCATCATCTTCGATTCAAAGTGGGAGAGACAACAGCCCAAACCAGGAACAAACTTTGGTAACGGGCAAGTTTCAGAAGGGATCCTTGAAAATCCTCCCCCAACTGAATGTCCTAGTAATGTTCTAGTGGTTCCTGAAAGCCCTAATGCAGATTTTATCTGCCCTGTGACCACTGAATCGTACTATGTTCTTCTACTCAGCCCCTGAGTGCTTCCAGAGCAGGCTGGCTGGGGACGCACACAACAGCAAATTTGCCCCCCAGAATCATCCGGTGGTTGCTCAAGTCCTTCAGAGGAGGGGTGAGTGATCTGGGAAGAGGAAGGTGAGGAGGATCTCAACAGATCTCAACCCCCTGCTTTTTGCTTGGCACCACCACATGCCTCCCGCAACGCCTAGTCTGTAAAGGTGGTGCCCAAGCTCAGGGGGTAATGAGGATTTATGGCTAAAATTCTCCCTCTTCAGTCCTTGAACAAGCAAAGGGTGGCTCCACATTTTCCCCCCAGGCCCATCAAGCTCGATGATGTGTGACTAACTCTTTCATTGACCAAAGCCCAACCACTTCCCTCACGTGATCTTACATAACTGCTCATCTATTTCGTTAATGAATGGAGCTTGAGAAAATTTCCATTGCCCAAAGCCCTCAGGGGAAAATGAGTGAGCGCTGTCTCCACCTTTTGTATGCCGATGTGGGATTTTCCTATGGATTAACTGAGCACAGTGGTATTATTTTTTGGTTGCTGTCATTGGTGCCTGAAACGGTAAGCGAACAGCTGGGTGCCAAGGAGATGGGGAAAAAAAAAAAAAAAAAAATCAAGATGATGGAATTGCTAAAAAAAAAAAAAAAAAAAAAAAAAAAAAAAAAAAAAAAAAAAAAAAAAAGGAGTCCCTGCCTGAGCCAGAGGAAACAGGAGAGTCCCTCTGCCAGGAGCGGCAGGGACGTCACTGCCGTGGCCAGGGACTGCACCTATTCCCGGGCAAAAGCTGCTGTGTTTGCTCAGCCCTGCACAAAGCCAAAAAAACCTCCCGGCCTCTCTTCCCTCCCCACCACAGATCCAGCGGTGCTGACCTGCTGGTGTCCTGGGGGCCAGACCTGATCCTGAGGCTGGCAGGCAACTCTCTCTGCCCTGCCACGGTCAGGACGGCGCAGTCTGATGCTGGGCAGCAGTGGAGGGGGGTGACAGGTACCTGTCGGCTCTATCGGCATGTCAAAGGCACACACCCCAGCATTTACAAGAGGTAGGAGCTGGAGGGAAGGTAGGGATACCCCAGTATTTCTAAAAGCCCATACTGACGCTTCAGATTTTCCCATTTTAACCACTTCACTGTGATGCTGCCTAAGATAGAAATTACTTTTACCGTAAAAAGGCTGGGCGGGGGGGGGGCTCTACTTTTCCCAAAGCAATGTCATGCAAAGGCGTTTGTAAGTGCTAGAGACACGTGATTTTCAGAAACGCAATTCGTGCTGTTCTCTGAGGATGTACTTTGGAACTGAGGTATTTGTTGGGTGTGCAATGTGGGCTCCCCATGGCACGAGCTACAAATCTCATGGCCATAGGGTTTAGGAATGCTTCTGAAGTTAACAGAATAGCTAGGTTGAACCGGGCATGACTGGACTACCATGAAGGATGGAAGTGGCAGCACTGACATACTGGAGGATGCTCCTTTCTCTTTCAATTTATGACGGGGAGAAAATGCAAATGCAGCCCTAGCCTCTGTAATGCCTGGTCCATGTGCAACGATGAGTAAATATTTAACGGCAGGAAGAACATTCTCTTCCAGAGATTGAAGCAGCTGAGTTAATCAGTTCCAGACTATATTCAAGTAATGGGTGTCAAGAGGACAATACAAGTTCAAAACCTTGAGGATGTTCAAAGTCTTCTACTACGCCTAGGCAGTTGCCATGTCTCCCCTGGGATGCTAAAAAGGAGGATCTTTTCACCTCCTGAGAAAGCAGGATGATTAACTCACTCAAGGACATGCTTCACAGAGAAGGGGAAGGGCTGGAGATGTGGCAAACAGGGAGTTTGAAGATTTTCCTGTTGCATCTGGGTGGTGCTTCAAAAGCTTGGGAGCAGAGGCTGCTGCAGCAGCTGGGCTGGGCTGGGAAAGCCCTCAGGCAGGTCTGGAGATGTTTCCTGGCCTGGCAGCACACTGGATGTTCACCTGCACGGCTGATGACAGAAGTTGTCACTGGTAGTAGTTCTCAGGCTTTGGAAGGTGTTCAGTTTCTGCTGGACCCTCCTCTTACACAACAACACACCTCCAGTTATTCTTTTGCCCCAGTACAGTTCATTTGCCCTCACCTGCCTCTCCCTCACAAAGCCAGTCTGTTCCCGTCAGAGCTTATGCAGCGCAGGCAAGGTTGTTACTACTCATCTCTATAATAAAACAAGCTCCTCCAGACATGATGTAGTTCACATTTTCTTATAATGTCTGTAGCACTCACCTTACAGCGCCTTGGAAAGAGACTGAACTATCAGCGCGTACTTTCTCCCACCCGCATCCCTGGCTGACCGGCTGATGAGCTGGGGTCTTGGCTGCTCATTCATCTCTGGCTTTTGCTGGTGCTTCAGAGTAGAGATGTCTCTCTGTGGAGAAAAAAAACACTCCAAGAATATGTTTATCTTTAGGCCATCTCTCCTCTGGTGTGTCCCCCATAAAACCCCCTGAGGTTCAAGGTAAATGTTTCCAGTCCTCTGCACCAAACACTATTCTTTTCTCCAGAGCCCATTTTGCTTGGAAGGACATCATTTAAAGCTGGGAGGAGAAAGGAGAGAAGTGATTCAGCGTCCAAGTCCATTTGGATGACTGAGCATCTCAAGTACTTCAGCCAAAGCACTCAACATTTACTATTTGGGATATTTTTCGTTAACAGTCAAAGGAGTCAAATGTTTTACCATGCAGCTGAAAGCTTTGTGTATTACTCAGAGCTCAACTCCTCTTAGAGGAATGACAAATCAGAAGCTGTAATGGTAAACTGAATTCTGGCTACAAAATAAAAAAGCAAAAGTCTGTGTTGCTATTTTTCACTTTGGATATAAATCCTCTGGACTGAACAGCCCTCGCCAGGCACTGTGTAAAGTTTTTTCCTAAAATAAGATGACAGGGGTCAGGGGCCCAAGCTAAGCTGATTAGCGCAGCTAAAGCCGTATCACATTGCCACAGCGGGGTCATATGATTGATCACTGGGGTAAATATTTAGGAAGCTTCCCAGGGAAGGGGAGTAGAGGGGACAGACCATAGAAGCCAGGGGAAACGGGCAACTGGGGTGTAGCGAAGGGGGGGTCCGATACCACCCGCCTGCCGTAATGCAGATCAAAAAAGCAGGGGTAGCTTTGCTTCGAGTCCCATCTCCCACCGGCTTCCCCTTTGAAGGCGCGTTCCGCGCCACCGACCCAGGATCGCCTTGACCGCGAGGCAGCGTTTTCGACATCAAGGCAGCCCACGTCGCTCCGCAACCGCGTCCCGCGAGGCTTTGCCGGCGCCGGTCAGCCCTTCTCCCCTCTCCCGGCGGCTCGGGACAGCCCGGTGCCCGCTGCAGAAAGGGCAGCACGCTCGTCGGCGGGTCAAACGGGCTCTCCGCGGGCTTTGACTTTCCCGTAGGCAGCGTGGGACCCTCCAGGAAGGGCGCGTGGGCTGGGAAGTTTTTGCAGGGGCTCTGAGCAGCCCCCCAAACTTTGCCGGGACGGGAGCGGCGTGCAAGGGAGCGATACCAGCCACGTTCCCCGACCCTTCCCTCCGCGCCTGCTCCTGGGGGAGTAAAGGCGGAGAGAAAACAAGCTGTGCTGAAGTAAACACTCGTGTCCATCGACAGCGGGCACCTCCTGGTGTAACCTGGGGGGGGGGTTTTGTTCCTGCCACAAAGCTGGCGGAGACCCCCTTCCCTGTGGGATCCCGGAGACCCCCCGCCTTGAGGAGCCATCTCAGGGCCGAGGGGAACACCCCAAGAAACGGCACCCGTTGGCAGGCCCAGGAGGGGGAAGAGGCACCCAATCCTCCTCCTCTGCTGCCCGACAGTTCGGCGGGGACCGGAGAGGTCTCTGGGCCCCACTTTCTCCCAAAAATGAGGGGCAACATCCCGGGCGTGAATCCATCCATCCCTTTGTAAGCACAGCCAGAGCCTGGCTCAGCCGCCAAGCCGCTCGCTACGAGGCGCCCAGAGCCATGATGTTGAAGGGTTTCCCGAGCTCCCTCCATAATTAACGGCAGCCAAAACGGTAGCTGGGAGGGCTGAGGGGCAGGCATTGCCCCACTGACCATCTTGGGGACCCGCTGCAGCACCCGGCGGGGGGGGCAACTCCTTCGTCCCGGTGGGTCCTGGGCACCCGAAAGGCACCGGAGCAAAGGCAAGGGCCGGGGATTTAAAAAGATAAACATGAAGGCAAGGAGGCTGCGAGTGACGGAAAGCGAGCACGCGGCCATCCTGCAGAACCTGTATTATTAAACAGATGCGAGTGCCAGCTGCCACCCGCCCTGGTGGGGGGGTTAGGGGGGCTTTCCACGCATGCAGCGCTTTTACAAACCTTTCCCCCTGTCAAACTCGGCGGTTAAAAAAGCAGCCACCAGAAGTTAACCTTTTTCCTTAGCCACGGTTTTAGCAGCTCTCATTTCTTCGCTGTTTGCCTTTCCTGCCTTGCTGCAGACCGAGGTTGTTTGCCAGAAAATAAGACAAAGGCTCGTTGCTGCCAGAATCTGCCCTCCAACAACAAGGAATAGCAGTAAGTGGGCAAGTAGGGAC